>JAQIVE010003356.1:0-17008 GCA_034698285.1 Sminthurinus bimaculatus | reverse complement strand
ACAGAAAATACGATGTGGTCATCTTTGGAGCCACTGGGTTTACTGGACAATTTGTCGTAGAGGAGGTGGTGAGACTTCTTCGCAAGGAAACGACAAAAAAGTTCACTTGGGCACTTTCCGGTCGTTCGCAGTCAAAATTAGCTGCAACTTTAAATGAAGTGGCTAAACTATCAGGTAATTAATGAAATAATAATACAAATTATGTACATGAAGATGAAGACGACAAAAGTAATAATAATATATTATGTATATTGCATCCCTACGTATTTACTCATACACGTATAATTTATAATGGAAATGGTGGATGAAATTGTAGTCCAAAATCTAAACTTATGATTCAATCTAACTATGTATGTCTTCATGTTATGTGTTGTGACTCATGATGCTATCAAGGTCAAGATCTGAGCCATGTGGATTCAATCATTGCTGATGTGGACAATCTGGAATCGTTGAGACAAATGGCTAGACAATGCAAAATAATTGTCAATACTGTGGGTCCATTCCTTTTTTTCGGGGATAATGTCCTCAAGGCTTGTGTCCTGGAAAAAACACACCATCTTGATATCAGTGGAGAACCACATTTTCTAGAGGAAACTCAGGTCAAATACCACAAGGATGCAGAAAAGGAAGGAATTTACATCATCGGCAGGTATGCATGTACTGAGATTTTGCGACAAATACTCAGCAAATCTCGATTTTTCCTGAAGAAAGTTTTTTGGGAAATGATTTTTAGGGCAAAAACGAGACCGATTAAGTTATTAGATATTTACATTAGACTAACTACTCTGATTATTGTCGTACATTTTTTACGTAACAGTGTATTGTTTGCCTTTAATGTACCTTTTCTGTGATCCTTTCTATGGCCGGCAGTTGTGGATTTGATTGTATTCCCTCTGACGTTGGCACAACTCATCTGCAGAAAAACTTTGATGGTACGTACATATAAATTAAAAGATATTATGGACCATGCAGAGTGCCCATTGTTGGTGAAATAGATTCTTATCACTTAAAATATCACGTAAAATGTGTTTTTATAGGCATAATACCACTCAATGAGGAAAGTAATTAAATGTTCATTATACGTATTTTTCTCTTCTATCTTCTATCATCGTTTCTTTTCTTTCCTTTTTGGGTGTTTTGTAGCAATTTAAATACGTCATCAAAACCACTATATTATTTAACGCATTTGTTTTTAACTCTCGAATTATTTAACTTACAGGTGATCTGGAGTCTGTTGAGGTGTTCTTCAAAGTGAACAATGAGCAGGGAAAGGTAAATATATTATGAAAAATGCACCGGCATTATTTGTTTCATTTGAGATTTGAGTGACACACTTTTCAGTTTCAGTCTGCTGAGAAGTTGAAAAAAACTTACAACTTACAAGTTCTCATTCCATTGTAGTAATTACAAGAATAATTTCATTATGGCTAAAATTACACATAATCGTTGACAGTTGAGAGTACTCTTTTTGTTTTTCACGGGAATACAAAAGTCATGCCGTCAGCTACAACGATAATATTAATTATTGTTATTGTTAATGTGAATGGATTTTGACGCAATTCTGTTGTATTATAATATAATGCCATCTACATTTGTATAGTCTGTAGTCTGTATACATGCATATGTACTTATTTTTGCCTTCGTTTGTCTCATGTATGCGTAGTATGTATAATATCAAATATTATGCATGTAACTTTCAAATTTCGAAACTGCAGCTTTTCTTGTGTACTATAGCGTAACTACACCACTAATGTCTGTATTATGATAATGGTAAAAATCAAAAAATAATAGTATTATATGATCATTAATTTTTGAATCAGAAACCAAAAATCCATTATGGAACCTATCAAAGTGCAATTCACTGTATGGCAAATACCAGCGAGTTGGAACAATTCAAAAGCCAACTTTTTCCCAAACCCTTCCCAACTTCAAAATACGCCAAAAAACAGTAAGCTTGTTTTTTTACTATATGAATCTGTTCATGAACTTTTTAATTCATTATTCATTACCTTTTTTTGTACTGCAGGTTTTGTATTTGTAAAAACATGCTCTGCCTGTACTTATGCATACATTTGATATAATGCAGATTGTACATAAAGATACTGCAGTTGGTTATGTGAAATATCTATTTTTATTTTTCAAATATGTATGTATTTATGAATTTATCATCTAGGTTGCCCATTCACTACAACAAAGAAATGAAAGGTTGGTATGTCCCGTTTCTGGGCTTTGACGAGGACGTCATTCGACGGAGCCAGTATCATTTTTATCACCAAGACAGACAACGACCGGCTGCTGTGAAAGCTTATGCGGATTCTCACAACGTTTTTTTCTCGATTCTGGCACTAATGGCGTATTTTATCTTTGGTTTCTTAACTAAGTTCAAGCCTACGAGATATGTATTGGAAAACGTGAGTTGTACTTAACAATTAACTTGATATTTCGATGTCTGATCAATGTATCTGTACTTATTGATAAAACTTAGCTTAGATCCGCGTGCTTCTCAATTGAAGATGGGTTCATGAAGATTAAGATTGTAGAACTTATAGTATAGTTGAGTTGATAATATTTGAATGAGAAAAAATATCACAAAATACAAGATTCATGGAGACAGAGAGTAGGTGAATGTTTACTAGTGAGTAACAATGTGATTAGTGATTGGTATATCACTCGCATGTCACACCATACATGGGTATTACTGATAGTTCACCTGCTTTGTATAATCTTTCAAATATTTCCAATGCCTTTAGATAATTTTAATGAAGACACATTGTGAATATAATATACAAAAGAGCCTCCAAAGCAATGTTGCAATATGCTGTCAAGATCATAGTTTTGCTAGTATATATTAAAACTTGCAATTTATATTATTATGATAATTGGTAGTACATTATTCATTTGTTTAATTTGTCTGTTTATATACTCACGATTAGTACCCAAAGTTGTGCACCGCTGGGGTAGTTTCGCACGAAGGTCCAACGAAGGAAGAGGCAAAAGCGGTTCGATACTCAGTTACACTTATCGGAGAGGGCTTTACTGAAAAGTTGACTGACCCTTCAGATCAACATGTGGGAACTCCCGATAAAAAGATGAAATTGCTTGTAAGTAGTGTAATTCAAGATTATTCAATATTTTTTCAGTAAACACGAATCCTTAACATGCATATTATGAAACGATGAACAATCTAAACTTGACGAATGATTTCAAAATTTTGTACTAGGTTGAAGGAAGGGATCCTGGTTATAGCGGAACTGCAATGATGCTCGTTCAAAGCGCTTTAACTATTCTTCATGAATCGGACAAAATGCCATCCAAGTATGTTTAATGTTTCAGTTTTCAGTACAGTTTCTAGACTCTAGACCGTCTACCAATAATTTAATTGTATCATCGTTATATTGTAATTTGTAATGTACTGAGTTTACAGGCATATTTTGATCAAGATTGAATGATACATAAAAAATTATTAATTAATTACTTAGGATTTACGATTAGTACTGAAAAACCTTTTTTGAAATGCTTTTCAGTGGCGGTGTGTACCCACCAGGCGCAGCGTTCGCGAAAACGACGTTAGTTGAGAGATTAAATTCTAATGGCCTTACGTTTACTTTCCAACCAATTTCCTAAATTCTTCAATCCTGTCTGTATTCTAAATAAAAATTGTTAGCGAGCAAGATACTCATTTAATACTGAACATACTGAGCAGTACGTTGGAGTATTTTTGGTTTACCATGAGAGTGTAAAGTGTAAAAAGCAAAGAAAATTATTTATGGACACACATTATACATTATAACATACCAAATATTGAATATATCTTTGGTCACGATGTAAAACATATTATATATATTATGTACTTTGAGCGAAAAAAAACTTACACTTTATTAACAGTTAATTTATTGTATGATATTATTTATTATTGTTGTGCTTTATTCAATGTCTCGTTTGTTTCACATAAAATATAATGTGTGTATACATGTAAAATGTAAAAACGTCGAATAAACTTAAATCAAATATATGTAAATGTTTAAGGTACACATTTTAACGGCTAACACGAATGTAATGGTGAACTTTATTAAAAATTCCCAAGCTTTCGAACACGACACTGTGTTCATCTTCAGGGGTCTTAACGAGAGGATGAGGAATTACTTCTCAGGTCGTAGCGACATTCTGGAGCATTATTTGGAGGCTCCTCAGGTTGGGGACTGTCGATGTTGTTTGTCCCATTGTTTTATTGTTGTACAGGGAATAAGTAGGTTAGGTCCGGTATCCCAGGCGACCACACGCTTGGAATTTTTATTCCCAAATCCCGTTTACGGTTCATGAGAGGGGACGGCGACTGGGCAATGAGAATGGACTCACACCACTTTTGTGTCGGTATATGGTGTAACCGGAGTAAAAATCGAGTTTCGTCGAAATTAATGGTGTGGCCCGTCCTCCGTCCGTGGTCTGCAATTGCTGAGCAACCTCTGTGGTGCTCCTCTTTCCTCACTTCCAGTGGTCTCTTTGTCCTTCCAATGTAAATAGCGCTACATCCGCCGCAGGGCACACGGTAGCAGCCTCCACGAGGACAATCTTCCTTGTTCTTTACTGACCGGTAAAGGTTGTGGGTTTTGGTCCCAGGGATAAATGTGGTATTCATTTCAAAACGTTTTAAAATTCTGGTTATTTCGTATGATATTTTATTACCCAAGAACGGAAGAGGAATTCTCTTGTTTTCGTTGGGATCTTGTACTTTTGGAACTGGTACCTGGTGTTTAATTGGCATGTTTTTGTAGGAGCATTGAAGCCTGTTTTTCAAGTTTCATTTTGTTGTAGCCATTGTTGATAAGAATATCTGTCACGTATTTGATTTCTGACTGTACAATGTTGTCATCACAGATAAGAATAGCCTGGCGGAAAAGTGAATCGGCCACTGATGCTTTGTGTGCGGGATGATGAAAGGAGTCGTTGTGAAGATAGCGGTTTGTGTGTGTCGGCTTTCGGTAAATTTGAAGAGAGATGCAGTAAATGTTGTCGTACGACACTAACACGTCCAGAAATGGCAGTTGGTGGTTTTCCTCAAGCTCGAAGGTAAACTTGACGTTGGGGTGGTAAGAGTTCAAGGTTCCCAGAATGTTTTGAACTTGTGACTTAGTGACATTGGCGAAAACGTCGTCCTATGTAATTATGTAAATGTTGATTTAAGCCAGTGAGGAAAGAGTGAATGAAATTAACTACGTTTAATCTTTTAAAACACTACATCAAATGATTTGAGCTGTAAAAACATGTTATTATACTAAGAAAATACTAGAGAATTTTAAAACATTTCTCATACTTAAATTCCCTACATTCAAGCTTAAATGCAGTTATTTTTTCATTGCAACAAACGTGTACCACACATTATGGTACAATACATAGGTACTAAAATAATATACTATTAGCTTGCATTAAAAATTTCTAAGAAGCTTTTAGGTAAAAAATCAGAAAGGTAAAAGTTTATTTCGTGGAATTAAAAACAAATGTATTTTTATCCATGGATTTTCATATCACTCTCAATATTCAGTCAAATATTTTTTATCAGTGGACAAAAATTTACAAGAATGATGGCATGTTGCATATAATATTTATCAACAGCTATACCATTGTATACTATTCGTATATAGAGCCGTAGACAAACTTGCATGATATGTACTTATAAAATATTGTAAATTGACTAGTGTCTAATCATGATAGACTATTTTATCCTTTCTTTGATTTAACAATTAGAAAGCCCCATCAAATATCCACTCCAATAGTTTAACGAATCTAGTTAGCATGTACTCTGCAGGATAGACTAATACGACTTTGAGCAGTACTCCAACACAATGTCTCATCACGGATGCAATAGATAATAGTTCAATTAGCACAAACACCAAGCCAAAGGACAGAACAATTCCACAACATCCAAATACATGTCCAGGAAACTTTTTATTTGTGCAAAAACATTTTGCGCAAACCAGAAGTAAGGTTGTAGCCAATATTGCGGGGTAGCAGGTCTTAAAAGGCTCTGGTAAACTTAAAAGTTGATCCTCCATTGATATTGATGGATTCCTTAGCATGTTCATCATCGTCACTAGAATTACGAATACGGGGGAATATTATGCCACGTTAAATTAGTTAAGTATAGGCGACTGCAACATTATACACATACATGATTCATATCACACGTATTTTATTTATTTACAAGTACTTTTGTAAGCTACTATAACGTAAATTGATAATGTTTTTCCATGTTATGTTGTATACTTACATGACAAATTACAAGCAGTAATTCAGTGACACAACTCCAAATTTGATGTACACACAGGTAAGGGGATTAAACTTTTTTGGAATTATTTATGTAATAATATAAGAACCAGCAGGTAAAATAATAATTACATTTCATTTGAAATTTCGACCTGGGGCCTGACGCCTTATGTAGGATTGAAACTATATATAGTCCTGGAACGTTCTTATATTCCAATCGAAATTTCAGTCAACTCAAACTCTGCTCAAACTTTAAAATGGTTCAAGTCGAACTTCACTTCATGGATACGTCCCTCTACACTATGCTATGTAGCTCTACGATCACGGGTGAAAAACAGGTGGAAAACTGGCCGTCCATTTTATAGGCGGATATTTATACCTAGGTATAGCATTGAAAATTGAAAGGAACGGTACGTACAATGTAAAATGCAAATAAATAATTTGGAAAGAAGGATAAATAATGCTTTCATTACAAAATCAGATCACAGATAGGTAAAAACTATAGCCCTGCCTATATTCCTATATGTTGCGACTACATACTAGGACTAATACCTATATTATTAGCACATACTTGACGAAACTCAGGCTAAAATATACTAATTTAGGGTTTATGGGGCGATTCTTATTTGGGTAATGAAAGGACTAAGAAATGAGACGATTATCCATATCCATATCAACGAGAACGTTTTGCAAATATAGCTTATAGCTACATGCAGAAAAAATGGAAACATGGAGCACGTATAGTAGGCTTTTTACGATGTTCCTCAATTCCTCAATATCTTTTACATTTTACATAATATCAGGTACATTCAAATTTTCACACAACATATGCTCAGTTATCTGAAGTAGCAATTTTTTACAGTCCTCATTGGGATGCAGCAATTGATTTATTTCGACAATTTTTTCCTCGTAAATTGTTCATTTGTTTCAGCTTGTATGTAAGTAGGTACATCAAAAAATTAAAGTCAAAATAAAAGTGCATAAACCACAGTTTTACACACTCTGGGGATAGCAGCCAAGTCCAGAAATAAATAAACAAATAGATATACACATACATATTCTACGTATGACGTAGTAAGAACGAAGGAATTTCTACCTCTAGGAATTTGTGTCCGAAGACATTGACGGTGACATAATAAATGGATGTCATGGATAGAAAGTTTAGCAGCCATGAGTAAATGTTGTCTGATATTATGCAAATATAGGTACGTATAGGTTTTCGCCAATAACAGGTTAATAATAGGTATGTATGGCACTCAATAAATATGGGTACCGTTTGAATTTTGATTTTGTTTCACCCACATTCAATCGCATATCGCATTTACTTTACCCAAAATTCAGAAATTTGGATTAATTTTTAATTTTTGTTCGGACTATATTATAGTCCGAATTCTATAGCGATTACTCCAAAAAGTAATAACTGATAACTGTTTGACCTTTCGAAAAGAAACTTCATACTTCATAATATAGGGCCCTTTCAATTGCCCTTCGATCTCACATCTCCATACCTATATAAAGGAAAGGGTTATTTCATTATGCCTATATAGGTATTATACTAATTATTACTTTATGTTTTAGGTACGTTTTTATGGCTTTATAATTATTATATTATAGTTATAGCATAGTTTAGTTGTCAATTTTTAAATGAATTTAGTGTATCATCTCATAGCATGGGCCTATAGTATTTCGAAATTGTTCCTGACACTAACAGACGTAACTAGTAGATGACGAAATTGACTGCTAGTCAGTACAGTATAGTAGTTAAGTCAGCGTTGTTACCACTTTTGCACTGTTTTTAAATGTCCAAGATGGAAAAATTGCATATTCATCCCGAGGGACTCCAAAATCAAAAGTTTCTTCCCCATCCACATGTCCAGAATACAGGTCGTGTCAAAATGCAGGTCAGTAAGGCCTTACAAAAGGCTCGAAAGGCAAAAGAAAAAATTGACTATGCTTTATCTGAAAGAGACACCGAGGTCCGCTCCTTACCCCTCCGGGAAAAGAACACTCGAAGCAGAAGCAGTAGTGACAGAAATGATAATCAATCGAGTGCGGCAGCAAAACAAGCAAGGGTTGCAATGCAGGAGATTCAAAGAAACAAAATTTCTGCTGAGGGACACAAAAGGGGAAAGGGAAGACTACCTAGTGCCACGGTACTACATACTATAGATAATAATAATAATAATAATAACCTAATCATTTTGAACTTTTCTCTATGTGTGTATACATTAATATGTAATACATTATTATACATAATGCGATCCTCATAGTCTATCACGTCTATACATATTATATATGTTCTTTACCCACAAATGCAAGCTGCAAATCATAAAGTTTACATAGTTTTAATAGGGAGAGGAGCAACAAGATGAAGGTGACGAGATGTCAGATGCATCGTCAGAAAGAGAAAGAGTATTGAAGGAAATACCCCATGATATCGATGTTTATGGGGACGATGATAGCGAAAATGTTTCAGACACTGCTGAAGATTCTGAAGTTGGCCAAGAGAAACAGACTGAGGATGACACTGCTAGCGAGGATAATTATGAGGACGACGCTTTTGAATATGACGAAGCATCGTCGGAAAAATTAAATGAAAAAGAGTCCTTTGAAGATATGTCTCCAGTTCAAACGGATGCTGATGCCAAGAAAAGTCATAATAAAAAACAAGCAAGTAACGGTGCATCAACGAAACCATGGGACAATGATAACACAAGGGCTACCGTAACTAATAAAATTCAAGCAAACAGCTCTGTATTGCCGCAACTCCAACAAGATAATAAAAATACAACAAGCCTCACGGGCAACACAACAAAACAAAATGAATTTTTTGTCCTGAGAGAATCGAGAATAAGTTCATCATCGGATACGGATTCGTCGCTGGACAAAAATCTTCACTCTGTAAATAGCGATCCAGGATCCTCTATTTCAAATGCATCCGAGCGATCTCCAGTCCCACAGTCCAACAGCGCATCATCAACTGAGGAAGAGAAAAAATTGGATGGAACCAAATTAAAGAGCAATACGAAGGCAGGTGAAGATGACGAGGAAGAAGATGACAATGGAGTTACGGCCTCCTCGTCAAATGAGACACAGGAATCTAACAGTGACGTTTTCATGGACTCTCCACGAGCGTATCCAGCAGTTGACCCCGAAACACTATTTATGGAAAATCCATGGCTAGCCCATGTATACCAACGATTTTCTCGGCCAAAATGGGACTCGTCACCTTACAGGCCCTCGTGCAATAGGCCAGCCTGGGACGAAACTCTTTACGAGGAAGCCAAAGAAAGGTTTAAAAGGCACGAGGCCGTGAAGATGCATGGGGGAAATATGTTTGAATTTCCTTGGTGTCCAGCTCTCGTCAATGGAGGAATGGACGCACCCTTTTTCAATATGAATCGACTGCAAAAAACCTATTTTCAATTCGGCTCAGTGGGTGGGTCAAATAAAATGGCACGTTATGTTCAAACAGGTAGTAAGATAATGGGTAATAGGATGAATGGTCCACAACAACATGCCAAGAAAATACTGCCATATGCACTGAATGACCTTAGCGGGGGAAAGAAAAGTGTGCAGAACAATTTAAGCAGCATAAACAATAATAATAATGATTCTAACCCTGCTGTTGGTACTGGAAGTCCAAAAAAAGACTATATGAGTGCAATAAGCCCAGCATCAAAGACCAGCACTGATAACAATTTATTGTCACTGCAAGGGAAATTATCTGTATCTACAAATCCACTTCAAAAATCTATGGATAACAATAGTAACAACAACAACAATAATAGTAGTAGGATCTCATTTTCAAATAAAAGTTCTTTCTCAGAAACAAATCAAAGGTCCCGTTCTTTACCAAAACGTGATTCTCCCATATCATGGAGAGTTCCACAAAGCAGGTCTAATAATAGTAATAACATTAGAAATCAAAAACTGAAGAATGAACAACTGAAACAGCAACAGCAGCAGCGACAGCAAAACGAAAGGCCAAGAGTTATGAATCCACTGCCAAGAGTGGCATATTTAACCAAGTCAAGCATACGAAGAACATCAAATGGAGGATTTCATGGAATTCAAGTTTTGGATGAAAGAGGGAGACCAAAGAATAAGTGGGACCCGTCTCCGTGGATTAGTATTGGTAAAAAAAGTGCCTGGGATGATAACAACATGATTGAAGCAGACTACTACAGGCTAAAATATTTTGGGTGGACGTGAAAACACGTCAAGAATATAACAGCTAAATAATACTACGACTGGTATACTCCACATGGTTCCAAATTTCACATTGAAATGTATTAAGGAATGTACATAAAGAACCAAATTTTGTAACAACATGAACACGTATACTTCAAATAAAAACAAGAAAGACTGCTTATGAATTATTGTAGATACTATTTGCTGCTTTTTTTAAAAAAAAAACTTTGATATGTCTCGCCCTATTTCGTCTAATATTTAGAATTTAGAGTAATTACCAGCAATAGCAGAATACAAAAGATGTTTTAGCGTAAATAAAAAAGAGTATCCGCCGTTGGATAGTCATTCTTGCTAAAATGTTTGCTAAGAATGACATAATAATATAGAAAACGCAATGCAAGTTGATAATTTATTATAGTTATATAATATTTAGTGACATTGGCATTAAATTGCACACGATTCATGGTTCATGTGGGTTCAATTCGAGATCAAAATAGACTTTAAAAACATGCCATTTTAAAAAAAATTTCTTTTGGCTCTAATTGAAAATCTTCAATTGACTATTGAGTATGTATATACGCACAAACTCTTTTACATGGTAGATTATAATACAATCTAGCTATTGTAAACATTGTGGTTACAATGCATTTATGGTTTACAAACTGGATGTACTTATTTAAGTAATCATAATTAAATATTTTCATTATGGAACAACAAAAAAAAGTATCAAGTTCCTGCAATTAGAAATACGTGATTGGTATAAAACGTAAGCTTTCAAAAAAATAACTCACCAGTCTTGTTAAGGAAAATGGTCATAATTGGGAACAATTTCTAGAGTATAACTTATATTTGATCATGAGAAGCTAAAAGCTTGTAAGCTGTACTCTTTTCCATCTGATACATTGCAGAATCTCATCTAAAAACGACAAAAAAATTATTCATGTTGAAGTTAATATAACTGAAAACTGAATACCGTTTGACACAAAACTGTTTTTATTTTACGCGTCATAGAACAATATTATGCTTTCAAAATAATTCAAAAGGTAAAAGTTTATACTTACAGAAACTTTACTCCCAGACTTAGAATCAATGCTTGCATGAACAATGTTTGTAGCATTGTGAGCCACTATGTAGTCACCATGTCTGCCGTCCCAAGACAACCCAATCATTCCAGCAATGGGTGAGAAATTGGAACTTTTACAACCTACACATGAATGATTACAAATTCATTAACTCACTTTTAGTATAAAATGTATACGACTGACTATTGCGAAAATAATTCAATTTAATTGTATTGTCTGTATTGCTATAATACATTATTATTGTTATTATTAAAATTCATACGCAAAACTCTTTTCTCCATTGTAGCTTTAATTCCTTCGATCGGTGATTCATATTGGCGTATTAAGCTGTCACAGGTTGAAGCAAAACGAATTTCAGTTAAAAATTCTCCTGTTCCAGTCCCTGCTATGGCTGTAGCTAACTGACTATCTTCATCTCCATTTGAGGCATACACACAGCAACCATACTGGGCAGCTGGTCCAACTCTCCCGGGTATCTTATACAGCCCCCCTCCAGTAGAAGCGGCTGCAGCTACATTACCATGTTTATCCAAAGCAATTGCACCAACCGTATCACTTTCCATCAGTTCATTCGATCCATTTGACTGAGAATCAAAGTATTTTTTGTACTGCCGTCGGGCTCTCTTACAAATTAATAAACTGTCTTCACACGTTTTAATTCCAGCTCCTGAAGCCCATGACTTTGCTTGTACACCTACAAGTAAACTGAAAGTGTCAGACATAAAAAACACACGTTTTCATAATCAATAATTTAAGTTGAAAATAAATTGCAAAACACTTTTTAATGTTATGTTCATTCAAAGGATTTGCTTTTCCCTTATATATACGTTGTGTCTCGAAAAAAGGGTGAGTTATTATTTTGTTACATTTATATTAATATGGGTATTCTTATCATTAATTATTATTACTTTGGAGGCATTAATGGGGTTGGATGAAGTTTAAGATCTGAAAGCTTTTTTGCAGCCATGGACGGATACACAATTCCTGGAGCAGCCCCGATTCCTATTAAGTGCACGGTTAAATAGTTCAAAAGAGTTTATCATAATTGGCCTAAATATGTAACCTCAACTAAATCACAAGATCCAATTGGTTACGCTTGTGTTTGAAGCCATGCATGATAGGCAACTAATTACTTGAGACTAGTACATAAATGGTTGTTTTTCATAACAATTATTACAACGAGCATAAAATATAAAATATACCTCCAAATCTTCCACTTCCAGACATAAAGCCGGCATCACATTCAACTGTTTCATTTAGCGTTAAATGGCAGCCTCTTCCAGCATTAACTAGTTTGGAATTTTCTAAAACACCGACAGCAGCAATAACAGCATCATCTGCAGATCCACCACATTTCAAAATCTTTGATCCCTAAATAGAAATAACATGTATTTTACACCACGAGTAACGGCAGAAATGTGTAATATATGTAATATGTAAAAATGAAAACAGAGAGTATTGATGAAATAGTAATTTGGCTTGAAGATTACTTTGCTGCATGCATCCTCACTCAGTTTTTGATAGATTTCCTCTTTTCTAGTAGAATGGTACCCAGCACCTAATAAACAATTAAAACGCATTATAGTTATGAGACCCGTAAGTAAACCGCGTTCCACATAAAAGCAGAGTTGTCCATAAGAAAATTTCACATACTCACCTACGCTATCGTAATGTATCTTAAATGATTTATAACTTATATAGCATCATTATATTGAATTTACCAAAATGCACAGCCAAAAAGTATTTTTGCCTTGTCCGTTTTTGTGATAGAGTAGTCGTTATACTCTTATTACTCATCTGATGTAAGTATCTGTCATCAAAGAACAAAATTATCAAAGTGCTCACAATAATATATTTAGGATATTGAATGTACAGAATACAGAACAATACAGAATCCATAGACTTATACTAATATATACATAGACTTATGAATAAATCTATGACTTTACCTTACAAGAACTTACAAGTGCATCAAGTATCTACTTAAATGAAAAGTATTTAGCTAGATATATATTTAAAACAACAAAACGAGAATTGTCTTTCTATCAGACAAGTTATTATCCTAGGCCTCTCAGGTGCGTAATTAATCCTAATCGTAATAGCTGTCAAAAATACTAAAAACGTGTACTAGTAGTTTTATGGTACAATAAAAAAATCAAAACATTTTTTTCCTGCAATGTTTGCATCATAGTACTTTGAACACTACGGAGATAAAAAAAACTCGCGGGTTGCTACATATGGGCGATAGTACATATGGCGTACATACGGCATAATAATATGCATAGGAATTGAATGAAAAATCTATTTTGCGACTTTGCGTAAATAGATCCCCGATTAAAAGTGAACTTAAACTTAATTTCGTGTTCCACTATAATTGTGGAGGATATTATAATTATCTAACTTGTTACTTACTTACAATAATTTTCCAAGTGAAGGATCTTCTTCTGTTTCTATCGTAAGTATCGATTTATGGTTAAAAGCTTAAAAAGCCTAGCATTTTTAGTTTTTTAGTGTTTAGTTTAGTGTGTTAAGTGTTAACTAATGACTAAGGACTATCCACAAATCCACAATACTTTGCTAGTATTCATATTGTTTACAAAATTGAGGCTTATAATGTAATGTATATGTTTTATTTATTGTAAAATCAAAGTCTACTAGGTCAAAAATATAATGGAAGTAGTTCAAATCATTCATGAAAATCCATGGGGTGAGAATAATCATCAGACATCTCCAGTATTTTTGGCTGCATTAGATAATCAGTCTATAACTCCTCAATATTATTTTCTTGACACGGATGGTTCTGTACTCCCTATCTTGGATGGAGATAAAATTGCCTTTGTAGCACCCGAACAAGAAGATGAAATACCGTAATAATCAATATTATTATCATCATAGCTGAATTCCACATTTCACAGTATACAATATTATAATGTAATCAGTACATTTGCTTGCATATTTTATTTTTATAACTTGTCGTATAAAGTTTCTATATTTTACACTGTAATAACTAATACCTATTAGGTCGTGGAAACTTGATCATATGTATGCTAAACGGAGAGAGCCTGGAACGGAGCAACCAAAACCAGCTAAAAGACGATCTAAGAAGAAAGAAGTGCTGACTAGTCAATTCTTTGTTCAAGAAATGATTGAAGATCCTCCACCAAAGATAAATATAATCCGGTATAGTTGAATAATGAATATACTGAGTGAATACATATCTGCAAACATTGGAAATCCTATAATCCTATAGTATAGTGTACAGGAATATGAGGAATTTTTCTCTTGTGCCAAACCAATTTGTCAAGTGTCGGGAAAAGCCCTTACCTGACCTGTAGCGTTAAATTATAGAGGTTTAACGTAATATTAATTGTTCATTACCGATTTTTTCATTATGTTGTAATGACGAAATTATACGATTTCTTCAACACCCACTTGAATATGGAATTATACAGCGTTACTGAACTTTTCCCTGAATCAAATATTTGATATTCTAAAATGTTTTGTCAATAGTCAGCTCCAACTAAGGATAAAAAACTATAGTTTTTGCAACTTATTATTTTATGTCTTTAAGTTGTTACAATATAGTTTTGTTCCATATGAATAAATGCTTTATGATTTATAGAATGAAAAATAACAGTAAGGTACAGGGTTATAATGAACAGCGACGGGACTACATGTCAAAGACTGAATGTAAATGCATGCACTGAACATTTGTAACGAACAAGATATTATGATGAATCTTCTATGACCCTTTGCCCTATTTATTTTCTACCGATAACTGATTTCCAGTGTACTATAATATGTATGTCGTGTAATTATGTCTGATGTATTTCTTTTTTATTTTTATTTGTTATTTAGCCAGCGTCATTCAGTGAATTCGAGTTATGGTTTTAGTCGTCCCAAAATTTTGAGTTCGCCTCAAAGCAAATTTTACGCCAGTAATAATAATACTTCCTGCTCAGGTACAAATTCAATGTTTTCGCATTCGTCAGCAAGTATAAAAAGTAGTGGAATGTCGTCATTAAATCCTCATCATCAACATAATCAAAGAAAAGTAACAAGAGACGAATCTACGTTACATTCGACATTCAGTGACGATTTTAATGCTCCATCTCCTGCTGCTGTGGTGACAGTTAATAATAATGGTGTCGAATTGGATAATCTCAGTAATATCAGTGTTAGTAGTCGATCTCAGCAAAAATCTTCTTTCAAGAAAAGTGTATTTCCCATGAGCTTGACGAACACTATGCATCCACAACAGCACCAGCCGAATTTACATCAGCATCAGCAGTTACCCGGACATATAGAAAATCGTAGTACATCATTGGACTCTATCGAGCCCGATGATGACCCCGAACTATTTTTCGATTTCCCTATGGAAGAAGAGGAGGAAGGTGGTGTGTCACTTGATGTTGATTTTAATGAAATCCCTATGAATACCACTGGCAGCAAAGATGAAACAGTGACTCTGAATTTTTTCCACAATAGTAACAGCAGTAGCAGTTGTGATCATAACAATTTAAATAATACTAGTATTAGGTGCAACAGTGACAGTGTTCATGATGACCATGAAATGACCGACGATCCTTCGTTATTAGATAATTTTATGATGTCAGAGACTACGCCACTTTTGCCACATTGGGATTCTTCTCCCATAAATAGTTCTTCTTTAGTTGGTCACTGCAATAGTAATAATAATGATAGTAACATTAGTAATAATAATAGTTGTATTACTGTTGAGAACAACAATAATAATAACATTAGTCTTTCAAATACAACAAATACGACTACTGCTACTACTACAGAAATAGTAAAGCGAAAGCGGGGTCGCCCATTTAAAAATAAACCAGGCACGGATTCGTCATCGCCAGCATTTTCGTCGTCTACTAATGGCACAAAGAAAAGTCCAAGAGAAAATATTGAAAGTCGCCATAATTCAGCTGCAGCTCCTGTCACACCTACCAGGAAATCAGGTCGTCCCGTAAAACCTCCTAGTAGACTCGAGGACATGGAAGATACTCCTACGCGTCGAAAAGGGTCGAATTCTTGGAGGTTCGTTGAAATAAATATAATATTATGAATAATCTTTTTTTATAGTGTTTTGTTTAAATTTGAGACTAATTTGGCAACGATTCTATCGTTTTGTGGCGTAGGTAATTTCTTGTTGGACTACTTAACGTGACTTTACGGATGATGGACTACTTATTATTATAATTATTATTGTTGTCATCTTGTTGCCTCAAACATGACGCCGTTGATGTAACGTAAGTCAGATATGTATATTACAAACAACAAACGAGAGTTTCGCCCGCAAGTCATTATAATATTATACGATTTAAAAAATATTGGGGAGCGAAGCTTCCTCTATAATGTAATGATCAGCAAAATGTCTGGTTTTTTTTAATATTGAAGTCTCGGGTAAAAAATTATTAGATATTAGATATATTATAATCATTAATATTTATTGTAGT
>JAQIVE010003355.1:0-17010 GCA_034698285.1 Sminthurinus bimaculatus | reverse complement strand
GGGAAAATTGTAATAGTGCAACAAATAATGCCAAAGTGTCCAGTCCCATTTCATAGCATTGCTCGTTGTATCGGACGTGACGCAAATTTACCCGGATAAAAACAAGAAAATTAGTAAAGTTATATAAGATGACAAAAATTAGCAAAAGAGTAAGTGTACATTTTTCTTTTAATATGAGATTTTTTTGGACTTTTTCTCTCCATATTTGTCTCCGGTACATCTTTTTTTGAGACATTCTTAAGTAGAAACGCGTATATGTACATATGTATGTACATAGTTTGTACTTTGTCTTTTTATGTTGTACATAGGGTTGAGTGTAGAGTGTTTTGTAGTTCTTTCTTTCCCCGTCATTTCTCATTTATCATCGTTCCCCTATTGTATTACATACCTCATTTTCCACAGTGATGACACAGTGGCTTGTCAAGAAAGATTTTCCTTTTAATACACTCTCCCATTTTTCTTTTCGTCTGGTTCTGGCGCTCTAAATGTTGCTTTATAATATGTAATATATATTTCCTGGTCTCCCAAAACTCAGAACTCAAAACAAAACAAAAGACCTTTATTCCATTTATGAGTCGCCATTTTATGTATGGAGAATAATGTATGAAGAAAATAGAACTATAGAAAAACAACTGTGTATGTATAGTGTAACAGAATGGGAAAGGTTTAGAACAATCTACTGCAGGACAGGACCTCCAATTTACGTCTAACTTATGTGTGTAAAAAGTACATACATCCGTGTTGTCAAGGTTTCTCGAGACTCGAGAGAAAACTCGCCGAAAATTCACAACATTTTCTCTGTGTAACCTCCCACCCAACTTGAACCTAAAGTTTGAATCCGATTTTGAAAAATTGGGCTTATTTCCGCGACGGAACAAAATACACAGTACACAGTACAGAAAATTGAGGAAAAACACGACAAACACTGCATATGTATACCCGAAACTCACGGAGCAGAGTGAAAGCCGGAAAAGTAAAAAAAACGAGAGAAAAGTGAAGCGGAATGGAAAATGGTAGTGGCAAAATACGTCGTAAAACTACATGTATAAATAAATAGAATGAAAATGTCTATAGATAGGTGTACAGTGTGCAGTGTACGTATGTGTACATGCAATATTTAGGTTTGTTCGGTATGCCCATTTATACATACATACAGCAGTTGGTCCAAGTTTTAAAGGAGACGTGGATCACAGACAGCCGGCCGAAGGAAACGAATGGGCCACAAATGGACATGGAGTGAAAAGTGCGTGTCGTTTGCAAAACAAGGCATACGCACATACATAAAGGAGGCATTACCCGGTCAGGATTTATGTACGCAGGAATTTCTGTGTGTGTACAATGTACATACTATACGCGTATGTATACATTTATTAATGGAGTCTCTCGTCTTTCTGCGTTTGCTTTTATCGCTTTCTTTGTATATAGTCCGTATATGTATAGTCAGAGAAATGTGAAAGCACGTAGGAAAGCGTGACAAAGAAATCATCTTATTGTTAGCCTCAACTTTCTTCCCTCTCCAAATGTGTACCAAATACCAAAGTTGAAGAAAGTGCAACACTGACGAAGATCGGCCGTGGATTTTTCCTTTTTCTGCTATTTCTCAGATGGTTGTGTATTTACACATATAATGCAAGAATATACACATATGTAGATATAGTAGATACTATACACAAAATGTACCCATGCACCACAGTGTTGTTTTCTCAATCGTCGCTCAAAAACCAAGAGAATAAGTTTGGAATTTAACTTTCTGTCCCATCCTTTTATTCATTTTGCTGTACTTTCACAATGTTCGACTCTACTTGATACAGCAAAACTAAGCTCAACGCCAGTCTCTAGCCTACTCTAGCAAAATGGGAGAATGGTAGGCTAGCTGTTCCTTTCGGTTGATATACGGTTACTGTCTACTTTATGTGGGGAAAGTTGCAAGTACACAGATATACTAATACGACACATACCATAAAACCAGCTCCGTGGCTTGGCTACACACTACACAAGTCTGGCTCTGGAGATGGCGACGCCATGTCGACGTCGACGGCTGCCGACCATCAAACTTTTTACGGCTCCGGCTTTTCCTCTCCCTCCTTTCTCTCTTTTTTTGCATGTGGCTTAATGTGGACGTGGAAATAAACGTAAAAGACGGGGATGTGAATGTGAATGTGCAGACAAACAAAGAGCGAAAGGAAAATACCGTCAAAATGCTGTCTGTCGTCTGACTCGACACGAATCCAAGCTCAAATTCAAATTCAAACTCGAATCCAAGCCCAGGCCAGAGCCGAAATTCAAATCCAAATACAAATACGTAGAGAGAGAGAGAGAGAGACAGAGGAAGAGAGAGCATTTGAATGTCTATTGTGAATCGGAGCGTTTTTGCGCTCTTCTTCCCTTTTCCTTACTCCTTCATCGCCATCGCTTTGTTCAACTTCTCGGCTCGACATTTGCATTTATTTCCATTCCGCCGTATATATGTACATACAATACATACAATATATATGAGGACAGATATCTCAGTCGGTTGGCGTCCGGCGAGAAATGGAAATAAAACGTTCGCTGCTCCCACAATAATAATAATAATAATATGCAAGCAAAAATAGCGATAGAAAGGAGAGAGAGAGAGAGAGAGAGAGAGGGAAGTGGATAAAAGCTCCAAATTTATGCATGTATTCCAAGACAAGATAGATGCAGAGAAGATAGAGACGGAGGAAAAGAAGGCCCTATTACATTCTTGCATATGTATCGTCTTATTTTCTACTTCAAAATGCTCACACACACACACACACTATCCACACCATCCAGCTTTTAATTTTGCAAATCGAAAGCGGGACCTGTCCTTATTACACAAAACTGCGATGAGGGCTTTGTGTCGACCCACTCAACCACCTTCATTTAATTGTCTGGCTTCTTTTCCAAGACAAATGAAATTCACCACCCTGGTGAATCATCATCATTATCAAATCATTATTTCACTTCTTGGAAAACTGTCCTTCCACTTTCACTTTCCACCCGAGGAATTTCTAATTTGAAGGGAAAAAATTTAAAATATTCAAGTTGATTCCAGGAAATAAAAATTGAAAAGTTGGGACATTTTCCGTATATTTTTGGATACAGTTGGTCGCTCAGGGTTCTCTACAAATTCGGGGTACATAATATAAAATATGTACTACAAAATGTTTCAACGTTTATAAAAATTGAATATTGCTTTGAAATTCAAAAGGTATGCATGAAATTTTCACGAGAATTTCACTTTTGGAATAGGGGAAATAAAATGCATGGCGAATGGAAGATTCTAAAGATTGGCAAAAGCAAACAGGCAAAACCACGTTCTTCTAACAAAATACATAAGGGGAAAGTAGGGGCATAAAATTTTCTTTCAATGATATTCTTCCACCCAATTCTCCAAAATGTGGAATCCTTCCCCACAATCACCATAAGTATGTATGCATGTATGTCTGCCATGAAAACCATATAATATCATTTCCTATCTTATTGTATTACTTACACAATCGGTTGTTTACACAGGGAAATGGTCTTTGAAATTGCAGAAAAAGCTGTGGCAAAAATGATAAGATTGCTTAAATGTGGAATTCTCCTTGCCGTTTACCATTTATTTGCTTAATGCATGATGTGATAGCTTATTATTATATTGTATAATATGCAATGTGTGTATGATGGAAACTTTGTATGAGCATTATTTTTCCAAAATCCATAATCACGAGCTCCTAAGCCACCACTTTCACCGCGACGCCTCCTTGTTCAGTTCCAGTTGCAAAAACGGGGGGGGGGGATTTGACGAGTGGCTCCATATACTCAGACGGACCCAAGATATTTTACTCTATTTTTATCCCCCGTCTCGCCTCCATCATCCCCAAAAAATCCTTTTGCAAACAGTCTGTGCTACAGAATATTTTACTGTTTTCCATATACGTAATATTGTTATGCAACGGTCCTCCGTAGGAACTGTACACTGTACATTCATGTTTACAGCCGTAACCCAGTTCTAGTTTCACTTTCACTTCAACTTGATTCCAATGTTTGTCCATGACTGGTTTTCTTCCATTTCTCCCCCCTCCATATCCATCTCACCAGGCTTTCTCTCGCGCAGCACGCACCTTCAAAATGTGTGTATGTATGTGTGTGTGTGTGTTTGGATGGATGTGTCACACAGTGCAATGAACTCGTCAGCACAGTTTTTACTCTTCACACAACTCGAGAAAAATAAAGAGCGGGAGGAAGAGGGATTTGTTTCTTATTTGCTCCTAGCAAATTGTATTTCCAATCCAACCATTTATACTTGCAAGTGTGCATACATAGTACACACACGTACACACATACATATTATATAAGTACATGATATGCTTTTGAAAAGACGACGGGAGAAAAGAAAAAGCTCTTAACGAACAAGTGAACGAGCGAACGAACAAATGGAGCTCTCGTCTCGGACGAAAGGAACGGCATGAAATTCTATTATGCATGTAAAATGTAAATGTGGCAAAGAAATGGAAAAGAAACGGAAAAAATGAGAGGACGGGGAGCCAAACTAAACTAAACGACAGCCGTTTATCTACACGCACTTGAGAATTTGTACACACATACATATTACATATTTATATGTATCTACAAACCAACTACATGCACACACATAAATGCAAGTTTTTGATGGAAAAATATCTCTATCGTATCAACTTTTTTGAATTTATTTAGCTATCACGGCAAAGTAGTAAACAATCCCAATTTTATCATTATTTTGTCAAAAAAATCGGTATTTTACAGTCGTGCATCACTTTCTAAACAGTTGTTGTGAAAAATTTGGCAAAACTATAGCAAAAAACCAAAATTGTACACAATACCTAAAACTAAAGTTTAAAAAAACAAATCATCATAACAAAATCAATCTATTAAAACTAAAAAAACTTAAAGAGAAACGTGCATAACACCAAGAAAAAGTTACCGTTATTCTGCTAGTTATGTATTTATACTTATATGTAGTATAATACAAAATATAATAGAATGTGCATATCATGCAGTATCATATCAATTCTTATCATTGGAATACTGTGGATAAAAGGAGAGGCCTTCGTTACCCCTTACGATTAGTGATATTGCCTCCATACTACACTGAACACTGAACAGAGTAATGTCAACATACATTTGTAAAGAATTTCGCTACCGTGGCAACTATCAGGACCTCGCAGGTCCCATGAGAAATTCACAGGCTTTTTCTTCCATTCTATTCTACTGTATATATATATATATTCCACATTCCAAATGCTCCATGATGTGAACACAGCATACAGAATACAGCCTGTTTTTGGGAGTGGAAAAGAGCGAGAGAGAGAGAGAGAGAGAAAGTAAGAGTGTGGAACAGAGCAGAGTCTAGTTGACTGGTAAAAGTTGAAGAGGGAAAAGGAGAGAAAGAAAGTTGAAAGTGCGTGTTACAAGTTTCCATGTATGTACGTATGTATGCATTGCAAAATAACGCGTATAAAATATGCACAATGGTCTCTACGCACACACATACAGACATACATACATACGAATAGACTATACACTATACACCCTGATACACATACATATAGATTTCGCTCATGCTGTTGCATTCAAACTACTTTCTGTATATAAATACATGTATAGCTACCGTTTGCTTCAAGCTTGGAAAATTTGGCTTGTGCAAGCCTACTTCCACACACCTATTATACAATACACAATATACATACATTGCTCGTGTATTTTAGTATACATACACATTACACATACACCGAATATGCGAGCGAGGGAGTCTCGAGACTCGAGTGGAGTGCATTGTGTGCGTACATGGAAAAACACGTGAGTTTTCTGCTCTACTCTCATACATAAATACAATATATGTGGTATGTATAGCATAATATATTTTGCGTTTCCCTTTCCCTTTCAATTTCACGTGTACTTGCATATATGTATAATGTATTGTACGGAGAGGACGAAGAATAAATACATATATACATACATGGGAGACGGCGGAAGAGCCAATGCCTTCCCTTGAAATTTAGATGGTGAAAGTGGTGAGCGGTGCCGTTTCTCCTGTTATCAGTGTCCTGGAAAATACATGCTGCATGCTGCTTGTATGGATGTTGTATATATATATGCTGGACGAGTTTTTGCGTGTCTGCGTGTACAGTACACATGGAGAAAATGCGAATGAGCGGGAGTGCGTCTCTCTACGCATGATATGATGCGATGTGGATGGCATGCTCTCGGCAATCCATGTACGGATACCTATTATGTACACATGTATGTATTGTATACATAGATAGATCACGGATATATTTGCAGTGTAGATTCTTAATACACTGTACACTGTACAGTGTACAGTGTACAGTGTATATCAGTCTGGTGTTTGCTACGCGTAGCTTCATACACATATAACCATCTTGTTTTATATGGTGGAGGCGGCTAGTCGTGGAAAGAATGTGTGCTGCACGCGTTCCACTTATCGATTAGCCAGCTTGTGAACGGGAAGGCTTTGGATATATACCTCGCTTCCTACTCTGCTGCTTCTTTGGCTTCTTCTTTTTCTGTTATTCCCGGCGCTTTTCCCTCTTCTTCGTCTTCTCCTTTTGCCCATTTCTTTGCCTCGACGACTACTACATATTTAGTCTCCAACTTGATTCTTGGATCCTCTTCTATATGTATGTACACTGTACACACAGAATTTGGGGTTATGGTTTGGATTTGGGTTCGCGTTTGGGGTTGGCTTTGACTCTGTCTTTGGGTTTGGAGCTTGGGAAACGATGATGGCAACTCATCCCATCGAGAACGGTGGACGACCCAGCATCCCATAGATATATATACATGTGTACAATATATACATACTTACTTACATGAGCAACTTCACAATGTAACAATTTTGGGCCCGCTTCTTGACTCCAATATCCGAGTAGGAGGACAAGATAGAAGAGGAAGGGAGAGCCAGTGAAAATTCAAAGTTTTTTTTACCAACTTCCCTTTCCGCTGTCTCTAGGTTATCTCCAGACTCTAGTTTTCAAGCCAAGAAGAATGAATGATAGCTTGTGTAAGCAATCTAGAGGGAAATATAACTAGATACCGGTATGTATGTATATGTATACATTGTGCATTGTATGGTGGCTAAAGTTCAAAAATCAAATGCTTTGAGAGCTTTCTCCTCCAGCCGTAAGAAGTTTGCCAGTTTCAAAAAGTCCAAGCTGATTTTGACTTTTACTTTTTGTTTTGGAAGATTCTTAATATGATACTAACAAATGTAAAATGGTATATGTACTTGATACAAAATACATACAAGGAAATTAAGATTAGTAGAAAATTGAGTTGTTGAGTTTTTCATTGCATCTTCAGGGGAGTAATTTAATCCACGTAAAAATAAAGTAAAAATTGCGATTTAAAAATATAACGTTTAACGCAACTTTTATCTTTCAATGTTCTGTGCGCCAGATTTTTCAGAGTATTCAACTTTACATGTTAATTTCTAGGTTTACATAAAGTATTCAAACAATATTATTTAAAATGCAAGATGTATTATTTCAGTGATTCCCGTGATTGTTGTACAATGGTAAAAATTTACAAGGCAATAGCGTGGAGGAATTTGCGTGCAAGTGATGTTTCTGCTTTGATCTTTCCCCCGGTGAAAGTTCACACTCGCTTTGATATTCCCTTCAAGATATTGTCCTTGGTGATTATCAGCATGATTTAAAATACAAAGGACTGAAATGCCATGAAAAATATCGCGAATAGTTACCACTGTGACCCGGGCACAGATTCAGAACAGGAAAGAGAGAGAGAGAGAGCGAGAGAGAAAACGAGACGACGACATGGGAAATGTCTAATGTTTTTCGTATTGTGATTTGAAAGGTTCATTAATCGTGGTTTCCGACTGTTCGTCCTACACTCTATACATTCTACACTCTACACCATACGTATATATTATATTATATTATACGTATGTATATTCTCGTATGTACCTTTGACCAACAGAACCCGCTGCAATTCGCCCTTTCCTCAACAAACTTTTGAGCTCCACATGAGGACAAAGGGCAGTTCCACATAACGACATGTACATTTTTTGTAATAAATTGAGGGAAAAGTGACGACTGTACTCGACTGAGCAGAACCGAGTGACCAGTGACCAGATAGACCAGTCGCCACCGAAGTCGCCAGGCAAAGGAAGGATAAAAGAGAAAAGTCTCTTGACAAAAAAATTCTCCCCTTTCCCATAAAAGGAAGAGTTGAACCGCAAAAAAACTTGAAAAGATGCTGAGCAAAGGAAAATAAATAAAAAGGGAGTAGAGAGTGGAAAATTTCATTGAATTCTATCCCACTTTCAAGTTTTAAACGTAAAAAAAGGCTTTCAAAAACAGTCGAGCTGAAATGGAAAGAAAGGTATTATGAAAATGTACCAAGCCTTAAAAACTAAAAGAAAAGTTACAGTTATACCCACGAGAAAAGATCCTTCACACGGTTTTTTTGCTTTTAAGTATTTTTCACACAGAGGGACGATTTCTGCGTGCAGATGATTGATATTTCAGCTGAACAGGAATGAGGAATAGAAGGAGCAAAACTCATTGAGCCGTGGTGTATGCAAATTTTTTAGGCCTTTTCAATCTCCAATCTCCGCCTGTTTCATATTTGTACAGCTGCACCTTTTTGAGGTTCGAGAGTTATACAATGATTTACTGCAGGGGAAAAATTCTTCATCTTTCTCGGGTTTTTGCGTATCGACTAGCTTCAAAATTGGGGAAGCGGGTAAGATGTTCATGTTATGATGTTGATACTTGGCGTGAAAGTCCAACAAACAGCAGCCAGAAGAAATGGATTTGAATTTTATGATCTCCATTCTACAGTCAATATTGAACCAGCCCTCTGATCCATCCATATTGATCCATTCATTTCATACGTATTTTTTTAACAAAAAAAATTTTAGTAGCTTATTATGACGAAAAAAAGTAAAATCCTTGGCATCGCAATTGCAATTTCAATCTTCATTTGATTCTCCTTGATTGTCTTTTTGTTTTGCTTCTTTTTTCCTGCTTATTGTTTGTCTCGTTAAGAAGTGCTCAAAAGCAAGAAAAACAGCTCAACAATTATTTCTGTTTGCCAGTTTGTTGATTTGCTTGTGATTTGCAACTGTTTACCGTCATCGTCGCCAATACTGATACGTACGTGCCTAGACAGTACCCAAATAGATGACTGAATGATGGAATTTCACCTTTACAGTAGATTACTTCATATCCATGCTTGTTGAACTTCTGTTGAAAATGAAAATCTACCAAAAACTCTCACTTATTTTTAGAACCACATTCAACATTTATTTTCATGTGACGTGTGAACGAAACGTGACCATGTCGCTGATCGCTGTGTTTGTCGTGTTTCTTTACATTTTATTTAAACCTCACATTGAAATTCCATTCGAGTTTTTTCACCATTTGTCTCCCATTTTTGTTTATTGAAATTGCAGTGCATCGCGACAAATTGCACGGAATTCAATGGTTTGCAGCTTGCATTTCATGTGCACATAGTCTATGTAACTATGTACGTAATAATATGCACTCTCATTATACAGTGTAGAAAAAGAGTCATGCATAAAAAAACCTTCAAATTTTGCTATTTCAGAGGTTGTGAAAAGCTGAATATCCGACTTGTGGAATTCTTTTGGAATTTGAGGGGAAAGATATTTTAAAGCCCAGCGTAAAAATCGAGATTGCAGCACCTCTCTAGTTGAAAGCTTTAACCTTGTTACATGTTGATGTGGGAGCTGAAAGTTGGACGTGGAACTTGATTACTTATTAAAACTCAAACTCGGTGAATGGAGCGATAAAAATAAACTGCAAATCGGTATGTTAACGGCTGATTGAAATTTTATTTGTTAATCCATTCCTACTGAGACTATACATTATACATATAATAATAAAATACCTCCAATTTTCAATGAATGGTCCAACGAATTGGTCGATAACGAAAAATCCATTTTGGGGTCAATAACAGAGGTGGAAAATAGGTCTGGGCGATCTGATTATCCGATTTCGTTGCGTGCTGACGTTTCGATTTTGGACGGGTGTACTTTGGCTCATGCTGATGTACACTGTACGTACAACGTACAAACATATGTATGTAGCCTTCCAATTTTAGCCGATGACCACCATGTAATTCAACCCTGTTTTTTTATCTATATTTGTCCATTTATTTTGTTTGCTTATCGAGTCGAAATGAGTCAAGGAGGTGAAAGGAAGAAAATGAAAAAGAATACCTGTGTATATACTTATGTAGTTGTACAGTGTATATTGTATATATAACAGAAAATGGGAAAAGTGCATTCAAACGTAAGTATTGGACACTGGTCACATATTACGGGCATTTATACATATATTCTATGTACATTGTAGATTGGTTGATGATGGTGTTGCAGAAGCTGTGAAGAATCTACTCCGATTCCATTCCCACTCTGCCTCTTGAAGAATCGATCGATTTTTGGAACACTGACCTTTTGAACTCAATATTTTGGGTTAATGTGTTTACTTTACATTTATACACATGTAATATACACTACATACACGTACATTTGTGGGTGCAAACACTACTCTAGTCTCTGATAAAAAAGTCTCGACTCTCGACTGCACACTGTCGATTCCTATCAAGTCTGGATTGAAATTGAAATCTCGTCGTTACTTCTTTTATTGCCACGGCGAGATGGACGAGAGAAAGCGCACGTCCGTTAGATATATACTTTTGTATAGTTATAAGTTATAAGTACATCGTACCATAGAAATTCGATACAGGTATGGATACCTCCATATCTACTGTTTTATACGTATACGTAGTCAGTTTTATTATTTCTTTTCTCATAAAATTCTATCCATTGTGCTCTATCCTACAGTTTGTTTTGTCCTATATTGCTCATGGGGACTTTAGCAGTCGAAACTGAGATCATGTAAAATAAAGTTCCCTCCACAGTTTTTATCTTCCTCTTGGATTCAATATTGATTAGTGACTACTGACTGGCTATCCAATTTCATAATAGAGCGATTTGACATTAGCCTGATACCATCAGGCAGCGAAATGTTTTACTTGTAGAAATGTAAATGAAAATAATGAAAATAAAAATGTTACTACGAAATAGATTCACAATATCAAACATGCATGCCTAGTTTCCAATAAGAAAACCAAATATTTTTCGAATAAAAAAAACTGGTGAAGTTTAACAAAAGAAATAATTCTTTTTTGCAAAACCCCCATAAAGTGCAATGTCCCGCATGACCTAATCAATTCTGGGACTCCCGTCAATGCAATAATTTGAGCTGCTACCGAATTTCATTGGGGAATTTATACTGTACTATCCTGTACTATTCACTACAGCAGCATGAATCACGACAATACAGTTACACGAAATGTGGCTGGCTATACGATATATACAATATACATACAGTATTTTTGACCTAGAAATAGGAATCGCTCCAAGTTCCTGAATTTACATAGAAATTGGATAAAAATTGACATCATTGACTGTGAAAAGGGCAGGAAAATAAAATAATTCCCCCACGGTCTTAACGTCATAAGGCAAGGGAACTTTGTGTGAACAAAAAAAGAAAGCTACAGGAAAGCGTTACTCTCGTTTTTAACACTCAAAGTCCATCGGCTTTCCGACTAAAAGATTGGAGCTTCGCTTTGAAAAGTGGTGTTTACAGGCTGTAAAATCCGAGGATGGGGTAAACGAGAGAGAGAGTGTGTGTGTGGCAGAGGTCGAGAGAGAGAGAGAGAGAGAGAGAGGCAGAGGTAGAGAGACAAAAACCACAAAATTCCCTCGCATAAAAGGAACAAATCGGATTTAGTCGTGCGGCAATGATCGGGACTCTGCGAAGCAATGAGCTGTGGATGGATGTGAAATGAGGACGCATCTGGAGAAACAAGAGAGAAAGCAAAATAGAGAAAGGCAACGAAAAAAGGAGAGTGGACTTTTGCCAACTGTACATAACAACACATTCTATAATATAGTTCAACGTTACATTTTCCAAATACTTTGAGCATCGAGATATTTATACAAATATGGTGCAGTATACAAACAAATGTACAAAGTCAGCATAAAGCAGTAGCGGCATAGGACACGGGAATAGGAATGCAAATGTAAATACAAATATCAGTGCATAAATCAATGAGAGGAAGAGATTAGGAATCTGCAGATCGCCGGTCGATCTACTTCATTTTTAACCCCTTGCAGAACAATGGCCGATTTACGTGGCAACAGAACAGTTGAATATGTCGACAGAAAAAACGAGGGATAAGAACATAGGAACAGAGCATTTGGAGCAGAAGATGCTGGCTGATGGTTGGTTGTTGGCTGGCCATTTGATAAACATCAAACAGCCGCTTGCTGTTGGATTTACAATTAAGTGGGCGATACATACATACTAACAAACTAAATTATAATGTACTGGTTAATTTTAATATTGTGGTATACATTATATGTACCACAATAATAATCGCGTAATCACAATTTGATGTGGGTGGAATTGAATCACTATTACATATATTTTTTATTGTAAATGAGACATCAAAAGTTTCAAGTTAGTGTTGGATGGTGTGCTATGCAAACAAGCATTCGTGGTCGGAGAGAATATGTATAGTACGGGGCACGGATTTTGAAGGATTTGCTGTTGTGTTTTGTGCTTGGAAGGCTTTGAACAGGGTGTTTATGGTTTATACACATGTATTAATCAATGATTTATAACGGGAAATTCGGGGTTTTTCTAACTCTAAATCAGTCTACACTTTTCCTGAATAAAATTTCATCATTTTCTTTGCTTTGTCAATTTTACACTAGAATACAGACGAAAATAAAGATTTTCTTCATTTTTTAGCGTGTATACTTCATTCTGTTTAAACTTAAAACCAAAAACCTTAAAATCTTAATTTAATTATGTATTTTTTCAGATTTTCAGATCCTAAAATACTTGTTTTACCTTTACGAAAAAGCCCTGCAAATATATACCTCAGAGAAGAATTATACTTTATGAAATGCAAACTTTCACTGAAAATAAATATAAAATACAAAGCACATGAACTTTGAAAGGGTAAAGTTCAAGTAACAAGTCACGCACTCAAAAACTCGAAACCTGTGAAAAGACGACCTTATTGTTAGTTGTTAGTCTATTGTCTCTTTTTGGCAGTAATTTTGATGGTCATATTGGGATAATGAAAGAAGAGACTTTTTCTCAGAATCCCCAAGATATTACCATCATCAACCTTCGAAGCTTGTTATCAACTTCATCAAAATTTACCTATGCATATGCGTATATGTATCTGAGGCCTTTGTCTTTGTGAGTAAGTTGTCTCTTCATCATGTTGAATTTGTAGGGTAACCAGGATGATGAGAAAGAGAAAGCAAAGCAAGCAACTCACTCATATGTACCTCATACCGTGTCAATTTGAAAAGAGCAGTCGTAAGTGGAAGTGGGAGAGGAAGAATGACATTCTCTGAATTTTCACAGACGGGTGGACAGCCAGACGGACAAACAAACTCACACAGAGACACAACACCTACACACATTCAAAATATAAGGCAAAAGGGACAGAAAAAGAGCTTTACAAAAAGCAGTTTGCATATGTAGATTATACGGCAAATGGAAGCAAAAAGGTTGGAATAATTGCTACATACATACGTATGTATATTTATATGTACAATGTACACGAGCTCTTTTACGTTTTTGGGTTCAATTTTAACTCATTTAAATTGGTCAATTTTCCTCCATCTTGTTTCTTTTATGCACCATGATAATAAAATTCCAGCGTCCTACTTTAAAGTTTTTACACAAATAATGTACATGCATACATAAAGCTTTACTTGAATTATATTACAAACTGCGCATTTAAATTTAAATTAGTTTTCGTTTTAAACACGAATTTTTTTGCATGATCAAAACGAAACTCAGTTTTTCATGTGAAATGCTTAATATTCTTGTTGATTTCTTCATTGCAAATTAATTTGCATTTAAGTGGTGTGGGCAAACAGAGCTGTTACACCACAATAACAAACGTTATTTTTTGGATGTGCAAATTTTTTGTGATATGAACTAGCCAAAACTAATGTAAATGCGTGGAAACCGATCTGATCAGGTGAGATTATACACTATATGTATAGACACTCCAGGAAAAAGTGCAAATTTTTACTTTCTTTTCCTCTGCACTAACGGCAATAACCACTTGCTCTTGTTGAGACGAAAGTAGTGATAGTTGAAGTGGAAAGGGTTGAAAACCAGACGAGTGCCAGAACAAGAGTGAAAGCGTGTCAAAGTCCTCCTGCTTTGTACTGTTGTTTTTGCTGCTGCTACTGCTACTGATGAAGATGATGGCTCTGGCTGGATACAATTAGCGTCCAACTGAATTATTGTTATTACGGACTTGAACACACAGCACAACGGCCCCGTATGTATATCAGTATCTGAACACATCCGCGCCAGTCATCTTTTTCCATATCATAATATGCATATACGGTATGGCACTGCTACTCGGCTCCTTGACACAAGTTGGTGAAAATACTTAAATTAATTTGAGACTGAGTCCACCATAAGAATATGACGAGGACAAACGTCAAGCCAAGAACCCAAAGTCAAAGCACAGTTGAAATTCTGTTCCAATCTTCTTGAAAGTTGCCTATGCATGCATGTCATGTCTGGCCTTAAAATTAATTTTTATTTTGCTATACAAATATGTTTCCCTCCTCTTTTCTTCCCACACTCATGACATGACAGAAATTAAATTAGTTACATAAAACTTCATATTGTGTAGATAACATAGATATTAGCTGCATTTTCATGTAGTCCACAAAAATCTTGATAACTTTCCACACGATAATTGTGGAATAAATTATATTTTTATTAGCCTAGAAATTCATTTCAGGTAAACATACATACATCTATCGCATATTATACGACGTTTTCAATTGAAGCGGTGGAAAAAATAATAAAAAAACAATAATTAAGACTTGCTTTTAGGTTCAACTATGTACAAATTGCACCAATTTGAACGTGAAATTAAAACCTGACCTAGACGAAGTAAACGGCGGAGCCTTCCTTCATTTCTTCATAGTACAGTATACAAAGATCATTATGTCTAAATAATATTTATAAGTAAGGCGCACGAGTTGCCTCAACTCAATGTGAATTTGATTTGAGTCGAGTCGAGTCGCATATCAAGTCAAGTCAAGTCAAAGTCAACGGCATGCCTGAGAATATTACTTTAAATTGAAGGTAATGAGAAGAAGGGAGAGGGAAATCAAAATCAAAAGCAAAAGCAAAGGCAGAGGCAAGTAAAGCCCACGAAAGACGGGAAAGCGAGACGGAGAGAACCACTGTAAATTCTCAAGTTTATTATTCATACGTGTGTCGTTAGCTTTATTGATTGTAATCCGACGCGACAAAGACTCAAGTCGACTCCTTCTCTTTCTCTCTCTCTCTCTCTCTCCAACTGAGATTGAAGAGTTGAAGAGCAAAGGGGAATATGAGATTTGCTTTTGTTGTTGTTGTTGTTTTCGTCGTCACCATCATTTTCCTTGAAATTTAATAAGGCATTCCATTTTTGTCTGCGCATATTTGTTTGTACGGCATATTTATATTATAAGTACATAAATTTGTACGCTTTTATACATATATTTAGTCTGTAGTAGATGCTTAGAATAATACCGTGTAGAATTTATATACATAATATATAGTAGGTACGTAACGCTTTTATTACCAAGCAAAAGCGTTACTGTGCCTCTTCCTAAAATCTGGTTTTATTCATTTTCAAGCCAATTCATCCGTTTGGCTCCTTTTCCGTTTAATTCTGAATAATATCTTGTGAGTCTAGAAATTACATATTCCAAAATTTACATGAGAAATGCGCCTTCCCATTTGTTTCCAAGCAACAAAAAGTAAAACAAAAATTTTAATCCATTAAAACATATTCGTGCAACGTCCATTATTACACATTAAATTTAGACCTTAAAATTTCAATGGACTGAAATATATATAGTTATAATATTTAATACATGTAATATAATAATTCAAAATTTCCATTTGTCCGCTAATTTTATGCAGAAATGCTTCATTTCATTATTTCAATTCCGTACAAAAGTCTTTGATTTCGGTCTGAATCTTAACCTTTTGCTTTCGTCTGTTTTGTCGGTTTTGTTTAGCTTTGGTTCTTCTTCCTTGTCTTTCTTTCCCTGACATGCCATGTGGCCGGACTTGGAGTTGATATTGATGTTTCTCAATGACTCTTTCAATTTCCATCCTGAATATGTAATATGGATGTATGTATGTATGTATGTATTTATGTTCATTCGTTGCGCTCATGCAAAAAGTTTATTTGAGACGGCATCAACGCGGAGTAAATGAGGAGGTGGAGATGATAAAGAAAGACGAGGAGGGAACTCAAAGAAAAGACAGCGTGGTAACTTGCAAGTAATTTAAAGTCTTCTCATCGACATCAACATGGACAATTCCATTCCGTTTGACAGTCTCCATGTGTACATACATGTATGTACATTCTTCTCCCGGCACACATATATACATACGACTGCATTGAGCTCCGTAGCCTCGGTCTGACTCCGTCTCTGCCTCTGACTCTGAACCTGAACAGCCCAGTCCAATCCAATTCAATCCAATTGAAACTTGTGTGTGCATACATTAGGCCTGAGAGTATTTAATCATGCAAATGCTTTGTCGTGCGGTTAACTATTCAAACTAACTAAATAGGCATAGACATGGCCATAGCCATAGATGACTTTTCCGTGTGTGTGTGTGTGTGTTGGCGGGCTGTTTTCATTCCGAACCGAACAAATGCCCACACATAGAGACGTCATATGCATGTACAGTATAGGGGTGAGCACGGGACGACTTTCCCCATCCCGTACCGTACCGGTACCGGACGACCTTCTGTCCATCCCATCCCGTCACGGGTCTGGACTTTTTTCTGCCGTCCCATCCCATCCCGGGTCCGGGATTTCACATGTCCATCCCGTCCCGTCCCGGG
>JAQIVE010003354.1:0-17011 GCA_034698285.1 Sminthurinus bimaculatus | reverse complement strand
TTTCACGTACAGTTTCTGTGAAAAGAACCCTTTTTTCACTCGTGAAATTTTTTCCCAAAATTTTCACGTGAAAAAATTGGAAGTGTGTACCCAAAAATGAAATAAGAATGAAAAGTGAATTTTCATTTCATTTGAGTAGTTTTCAAACAGAAAACAGCGAAGTGCATACTAGGCTTAAATCGAATTTGCTGAAAATTGCGTAAAATTAAGCACTCTAAACTATCCACCCAAGTATTAAATTGTAAAGTTCAACCAAAATTAAATTACAGGCAACTACCATTAACCTTTAGACTCTTAATGGCAGTATGCGAAACAATAAACGAGCAAAATTGTAGCAAGAAAACGTGAAACAACTTGTCAACCCACGACACATTATCTTAGCATTTTAAATCTGGCGAACAATAATATGCGATAAAATTCAATTTAAATGTAGGAAACGGAGAGGAATTTTTGTTTAATTTTAAATTTTATTAGAAATTGCGTTATGAGGAATTTTGTCTGTGGTTTTACTGTGGGGGCAGAATTTTTCTTGCAAGAGCCACAGGAATTTTGAAATTAAATAGACATTCATATGTAGCTCGTGCTCAAAACTTGCTGTTCCTAAAGCTCTCCAATATTAAATCGAATATGATATGAGTGGGTGGGAATTCATAAATGAAAACTGGAATTTACAATAAAAATGCCAAAACGTAGATACAACGTACTTCTGCATGCTTAACGAGGAGTTGAGAGGCAAGAGGGAGGCGCGGAAAAAAAGAAACCCGTTGAAATAATTTGCATGAGAGTACCAAAAACCAAAAGAGATATGTCAGAATGCAAAAAATGAGATATTGTACAACAATTTGTGCAAATAACATCAACATTAAACATGTCCAAAAACTGTGAAGAAATGACAAAATTTTGTACACACAATACTTGATGACTTCAATGGCAGTTGCATTATGATATCGCTGCTTTGCTCAACTGACTTCAAATCTTGGTCTTTTTATGCCAAAAAATGAGGGTAGAATGTCGCGTTCCCAAAGACGTCTCTATACTTTCTGCCGCATTACTTTCTTCTACTTTTTTATTGTTAGTTATTTTCCTTTTAGTAAAAAGTGTCCGAGACACTTTTTGTTGGAGGAAAGAGCCGAAATGCAATTATATATCCCTCTCGATTTCTATAATTTTCTTTATTAGGACCCATTCAACTTTTTCCATCGTGACAAACATATGTATGTATAAAATGAAGAAATGAAGAAGCACGTACATACATATGACAACTAGTTATATTGTATCGTACATTTTATTGCATTACATTACATATTGACTGTTGAAGAAGAGAGACATACACGAGAAAAAAGCAAGAAAGCACGAAAAAACGAGGAGGAGGAGACGATGACTAACTTTTTATAAAAGTCTAAGTGCAGTGTACAATGCACAATAAAAGTATAGAGCTCATCACTTGCTTTTTGCTTGTCTCCTGTTCCTCCCGTTCCTCCTCTTCATCCTTATGCTTTGGTATCCTCGTAAAACTTCTTGACATTTGAGTTTCTCCGGGAAAACTTGTACGTTTCTCTTCATTCTTTCCAGACTTTCTCCCTGGTTTAGGTTTACATTTTACTGTACCTAATACTGGTCCATATGCACGCATATGCACCACTTTATGTTCCACGTTATTGCATTGCATACGTATGTTGAGGGTATTTCAAAATCCTTTTTGAACATTTTTCATGTTTTCGTCCCTCTTTTCATCTTTCTTTCCATGCCTTCTCCATTTTCCTCTTGAACAAGATTAAAAGTCCTATTTGAAATTTGTCCTAACTTTGTGCAAAAATTTGTATCCCTGCTCCTTTGTTATCTCTGTGTATGCATACATGCATATATGCTGTGTGTATAATAAAAAATAAAATGTACCATTTCCATTCCGCCCTGTTGTCTTGTACGTACAATAACGATGCATTACATTGCTCAATATGAAACGGTAAGCGTACGTTTAGTGTCCCATCGATCGTTATATTATACGAATCTTTGTGTAACTTTGTGTGTATTTATCTATGTATGTACAATGTACAAAGGAGGACAAAACAACTCAAGGAAGGCAAAGCAAGCAAGGAAAAGCAACCATGCCGTGGATTCAAAGAAGACAAGGTAATACTTTGTCCCATGTACATAAAATGCTCCACGGAAATGCAATATACCTAACAGTAACTGCATGAAGGGAGATGGTTGCAAAATTAAATAAAATTCCTGCGCCGATTCAAACTCACATTCCCATTCCCATTCAAAGCAGCAGAACGGTCTGGACGACATGAGGACGATGAGACCTAGACAATTGTGTATTGTGTACTTGTGTATTTGTTGGATGCATGTAAAGTACATTTGTCTATACATGTTTAAAGTACATGTACAATGTACATTGCTCATTTAATTTGTGTCCCTGAGCTATTGCATTGTTTTTTCACTACGAGTGTATGTATCTACCTGAAATTGTAAAACTTTTGAACAGAATCCGAGTTATTCTTTGTGTATACATAGATCAAGAAGAAAAGTAAGCAGAGCAAACACAGACTAATTTACAGCTTATATTTATGTACATAAATGTAAATATTATGCACAGGTAATTGCTTTGATTCGGGTATGACAGCGATTATGATAATTGCCTCGTCGTACCAGTCCACGTCTGTATGTGTGTAAAAGTATAAAGAAAGTATGAAATTTGAGCTCACAAAAGTTTCAAGTTTGGAGCAGTTAAGATATAAAATTTGGAAGCCGCGTTTGACTTTGTCTTTTTATGTACATATACCCAGGTTTTGCTTTAAATTCTATGTTTGCTGTAGAAAGTCAGCGGAAAATAGAGATGGAGATTTTTCATGTATCTACATGTAGAATTCTATTGTATTTTTCATCATGTAGATACTTGTACAATTTACAGCATATTATACATATGTACCTTTCCGACTATAGATGCATTAGACCATGCACTTTGTATATGTGAACATTGTACGTCTAATGGAAATGGACGTATGTATTAGTAAGTGTGAGGCTCATGTATTCTTAAAATAATTCCAAAAAGTTTAGTTGAATTCTGAATAAGCGATTCAGACACAGAGTGAACAAACGGGTGGCAAAGAAGAAGTAGAAGAAGAAGTAAAGGAAAGTATTGTAAAAGAAAAAGAGAAAGGCGAGCTAAAGTTGTATAATCGACTCAACTTTTCTCACTCACACTTCCTTTCTTCCTTCCTTCAACGTTCGTTCGTTCGTTCCCTCCTGCACAGGGCTCATTTGCTTTCTCTTTTCTTCGTTCCCTCAATATTTATACAATTCCCAGCTACGTAATTGCCTTAATGGCTTCTCGTATGATATGACACAACAGCAGCGTACTCAAAGTCAAAGTCGACAATGCAGGGGTATACAGTATACATATACATAGACCAACCCTAGAACCAGCACTAGAGAAACATACAAGAAAAAGCGTCAAGCCAATAGCGGGAAAAGAAAGCAAAAAATGTAAAGGAGAGAGGACAAGAGAACAGAGAAACACAAGGGGAAGACATAAATACATAAGTGACGAGTTTTTATGGCTTGGAGTTTGTCGGAGAAAAAGCCGTGAATATTTGATGAATCATGCGGGTCGGCTTTGCATGCATGAATGCATGTACATTGTACATAGCCAACCCACAAAAGTGACAATGGAATTAAATGCTACGCCTTGTATGTATATGTATATGCTGCTCCTCTTTCTTTTGTCCTTAAGCCTGCTTTTAAAATGGTATCGTCTTTTCTGGCTTGGCTTGGCTTGGCTCGGTTTGAATTGGTGTCGAGTTGAGTTGAAGTTGAATGCAGAAAAAGTAAAAGGCCATTTGAATGCATGTATGTATGTATGTATGTGTGCATATGGATTTACATTACAGTTGGCATTATACACATACAGACATTTGAAATGCAAGGGAAAAGTTGATCGTGGTAAGTTCGACATGTGTAACATATGCAAACTGAGACTGAGTCTGTGTCTGTGTATGTGTGTTTTTGTGGTGTATTCTCTATAAGCGGCGGCTTTGATAAGACTCTTTTATATGTTTTAAGTTTGCTTTCTTCTTCTGCGTCTTCTGTTTCCTCTGTCTCTTTCCGTTGGGTAAAAGAAGGGAAGGAAGTCGTTTTTGTGTTTCGCCTTGTCTGTAAGACAAGGAAAGAGTAAAGTTTTGGTTTTCCGTTGCCTGTAGACTCTAGACTCTAGACAGTAGACTGTGCACTGTGCCGTAGTTCTAGGTCACTATAACGTTCCGCCTTTTATTTTATTTTCTCAACACCGCAGTTTTCCCCAGTCATTTGTGTTTCGTGTGGTTTACTTTGGTTGAGTTTCCTTTTCGTCCCTTGGCTTTTTATTCAACTTTGCGATTGTTTAGCAGGAAAACTACTTTTTTGCGTTCTGTTGCTTCCCCCTGACCTTTTCCACATAATATGTAGTCTGATCGGGATTTTCCTTATGGTCTCTGGTTTTGCTCGTGGTTTTGTCTTTGCATTCGTGTTTTTTCGATACCGTTGTTTGTACGAGGCGTTGGCTTAGTCTCCAATTTTGCACCATGCTTTTGTCCCATTTGTTTCAAACCAAACCAAGTTGAATAGATAGACAGATCTTTATTCCAAAAACATAGATAGACAGGTATGGCTGGATTTTTCTTGGAGAAAATGAGGAGAAAATACGTTACTGAATCTAAGCTCGTCGTTCCCGACTTTAGCTATATTTTCGTTTCATTTTGGCTTTTCTACGCACACCAATTTTAGAAAAATCTTTACCCTTATAATAAAATGTGATGACACGAGAGTCAAATGTAAAGTCAACTCTCTTGACAATACAGCTAAAATTCTAAGTGAACTACGATTGTATGAAATCCCTTAGAAAAAGTTGTTGTCAAGGGGGAAAAGGTAAAAACTTTCCATGACAAGTAGTTTGATGAGAATATTGCTGTAATTTTAAATTGGGACAAAATTCTTGATACTTATTCTATTTACTAGAATTCCTAACTAAATTGACATAATTTTCAATGGCTCATCACGGCACAATCGCCATTCGCCAAATCTGACATAACACTGTTATAAGGGTAGGCGGGAATTCTGTACCACGTCTATCCATATTAGCTCCAATTTTAGCTGGATGGCAGTAACAACTATATAGATTGTCATATCTCAGCTTACAGTACTGAATTGAGTGCAGGGCAAAAATACCCTCAATGATGGGTCATAGTGTACGTATAAAAAATTGTATGGATGTATGTATTTGTATAGTGGTTTCAAAATAGGTATGGTATAAACGATGAAATTGAGTCGGTACCTACAAGTAGAGTAAAGTAAAGTAAAGGAGGAGTGAGCGAGGAGCTACAAGTAGATATCTATGCCAAAGGCAAAGGGAAAAGCAGAGAAAAGTTGGAGAGATGTGGAGAATTAGACTTGTTCCTTCAATTTCAGGTAGATAAATCGAAAGGGAGCGTGCGCACGCCTCATGCCATGTACTCTACTCTACTCTGCTGTACTGTACTCTGTACTCGTACCTACTAAACTGGCTCTGCACAATGTTCACGATACTTGCCATATAAAATGTACAAGTACACACATACATATCTAGAAACAACTGCAAGAGCTCATATGTTTAGTATGTGCCCGTTCCTCGATAAATTCTACCACTATGCATTTTCCAGCTATGTTACATGGATACAATATTACGCCAGTATACACACATAGAAAGAGAAAAAGAGAGAAGACCATTAGGATGAAACTGGTTCTGTATCCTGGGTCTTAGTGGAGCAAAGAATGGGATGGAATGGATTCGAGGTTGTTTTTAGCACGGTGAATAATGTACAATATCCTAGAACTTGGAGTCAGAGCCAGAGTTGGAGCTGGAGCTGAAGGAAAGAAAGGCAAAAGCAAAAGAGAAAGTGATGTGCTCAGCTCAAGCCGACTCAACTGTAGTCAACGTCGACTGAGCTGAGCAGAGGGGAACTCAGTTGAGTTGAGTTGAGTTGAGCTGAACAGAACAGAACAGAACGGAGCACTCCACCATATCGTTGTGGATGTAAGCCACAAGTTGTCAGTCGACTTTCTACAGCCAAACTGACCTCACTCATTACACTTTGCGCTCGCAGAGTCTGCTTGCCATTCTATCTATCTTATTCCCTTAGCCTCCGCTGTTCTTCCGCCGCAATTACTCGTCCATTATTATTTAAGCCGACTGCTGCTGCTGCTCCTGATTCTTCTGGTCTTAGATACATCAACGCATTCGTCATGCAATTATCACCGGGCTTAACCTGGGCTGACACAGACATTCCTCACTATCCCCAGGACGACGACGAAGACGAATAACAGCAAGGCGACGAACTTGAGAAAAAGAAAAAACAAAAAGGTACTTGTGGACAAGTTTCAAGTTTTTAGTTCATTCATCATTGTCCACGGACATACATACATATGAGCTAAAGTTGGAGCCATTTCGAAAGTTGGTGTAGTTTGCAAGAGAAAAATAAACAAATAGTCTATTGTAAAATCTGCAAAGTGTGTCAGCAACTTTTGACTGCAGCTTGAGCAACTTGAGTTTCTGTGCAGTGTGTTTTGACAGTTCCCCTCAACAAGTGCAGAATACCCAGAACAAACAAACGTGGAGGTAAAAGTAAAGCCAAGTGTTTTAAATTTGTGCCCATTGAACCTGAATTCACAGTTGACTGTTTTAAAATTAGAATATTATCTCCCAGTAAAAATCCAGAGTGAGGGATTCAAAGTTTTGGTAGCAAATTTGTGGTTTAGTTTGTACAAAAACTTTATTTGGTTAGATCTACAATCTACATACTACATACACTTGATACACAATTTTCTAGCTGTTTGAGGTTGAACGTTGAGTTTTGCCAGGTAAACGGAGGAAAGTTGAACAAGTGGATTCTGCCGGTGCACTTGAGGCGTTAATTAGTGGATTAAGTGATGCTTCAGAAATCTTCTGCATCTTCATTTTACTCGTTCAATTCGTCTATTTACAGGTAATTTGTACGGTACATAAATAAAAGTTTTTACTCCATGCATAAAAACGTTATCTAATGTTTTATTATCAATTTGAAAGTAATACACTGAGACATTTGCTGTCAGTCATTATTACATTGCAAAGGTTACTGTATCATTACATTATGAGCTTGGTCATTGATCGAGTAAAATAACGTGCAAAGGATTTTTCAAACTACTTTGGAATCGTTAATATTAATATGTATATGAAAAATAGTGTATAATGTGCGGGTATATGGCACCACATACATAGACTGTAACCACCATAAAATTCAGAGGGGGAATGGGATTGCAAAGGAAATAATCAGAAAGGCAGAGAACACAAAAGGGCAAAAAGTGCTTCGTTGCTCTTTTCCAAGTACGAACACATTCACATCCATATACATACATATTTATACATAGTTGGATATCACACTGCACTGTATGCCATTCCAACCCATGATATTCTCCAGTTCTCCAGCTTTATACATACATACATACAGGGAATTCCATCGCCAGGTTATAGTAATAACCATAATAATATGGCTCAATTCCAATGTGTGTGGTTGTAAACAGAAAATAGTAAACAGTAAATAACACGAGGTGGAAATCCTCGTTCACAAAATCAATATTAAATAGGTTTTTTCTTCCGCTCTCCGTACCCCGCTCACTTTGACTCTGACTCTCTCTTTCCCTTTCCTCGTCTTCTGGCCGTGTATGGAATGTTTCGTACTCTCGTATCAAAATGTAGTTTACTGTGGTGTAGAATAGCAATAATAAAAAATCACATGTATTCAAATAGTGGTGGAATACACACATACATACATAGCTGAGTAGTTCAAGTAGAAGTTGAAGTTGAATACTGACAAGTACGTGGACGTGGAGTATTTTTTCCATGCTCTGTATATAAAAAAAGGATGGGAGGTGTGTGTGTGTGTGTGTGTGTAAAATATAAATATACAACTTTTTACGACCACGATGCAACGGCATATATAGGAAGCAGAAAAACATAATAATTCAATCAGATTTAATGTTCCTCTTGAATTTTATGCCATGCCATGGAGAAGGACAAAGATGAAGAGATGGAAAAAGAAAAAGTCGGGGGCAAAAAAAAAAGAGTCATGAAAGTAAAGTAAAATAAAATGAAATTGAAGCTCTATTAGGGCCGCAATAGTTGAGTATGTACAATACAACTTTATTTTTTAGAGTACTTTAGATAGTACAACGAGGCATAGAGTGGCGACGAGATGTTGATACACAAGATCGGTTGAATGAGTACGTCTTTATCTTCTCGACAATTTTATGGCTGACCAATGTCATACACTGCGATGCAAGAACGGTAATTCGATATACTGTATATTGTGCTCGCTTCACTCCATTTAAGTTTAACTTGAAAGAGCGAAGGAAAAAAAGAAATAATGGACAGAAAAAATAAATTCGACACCTGAGCAGAGGCCGAGGTGTGTATGTGTGTGTGTGTGTTCCATCCCATAAACAATAATATTCTCGGGCAGTTTGGATGCAACTTTAGCAACTCAACTTGCTTAAACTCAGCTCCAGCGAAAAATTCACTCCATTTTTTATCCCGGAGATGCACATAAATATGCTTAGGCTCAAAAAGATGGGAGGAAATAAAGAAAGAGACAGGCCAAAGCCCCGCATAAAAACATGGAAAAAATACGGGAAGGAACCCAAAAACGAGATGAAGATGAAGACGAAAACGAAAACGAGCTATCGTTTAAAAAAATTTATTCACCGTCTTCTTGCGGAAGAAATGTGCGACTTATAACGCGAAATGAAATGAAATGCGGGGCATGTAAAGTAAGCAGATACGAACGTATTTATATATGTATGTATGTATCAGCAGAACAGCTAGCTGGTTTCCACCACAAACTTGCACACTTTACACCGTACACTGCAGTACAGCACACACTAATAAAATGGAGTTGAGGCAAAAGTCGGGAAAGTACCAAGTAATACCAAGGCATACTCTACATCTTTTTTTCTCAAGCCTGCTTTCTCCAGGCTAACGTATATACAACTCGGCTCACACATTATTATTATTATTATATTGCGATACAGATACAAAATATGTAGAATAAAACGTTACTTGCTGTACAATATATAATATAATATACAGCCGTGCTGTTTGCATACGGATATTTGTTGTGTTGTCTCGAGCCTCGACTAGCAGCTCTGTTCAAATCGTCAGCCATCTCCATCTCCTCCTCGCCCTATACTTTACCTCCTATTTACTGCTAAGATTACAGCCTGTAGGACTTTCTCCTTCGTCTCAAAGTCAGGGTAAAGCCAGAGCTAGAACTCGAGTTGGAGTCAGTGCTTCCCTGGCTGTGGATTCTCCATGGTTTAGTTTGGTTTGGTTTGGTTTTCTCCAAAGTTTAAGTCATCCTAGGGAAAGAGAGTGGAGTGGAAAAATGTTGTAGTTACGTTTGCTACGCTGCTCACTACATTTCACCAACTATATGCATATAAATACAAATATATGTTTTCACGTAGAAGAATACAGTAAAACGTATTTATAAAGGACTCTAAAATCATACATGATGGTTAGCACATGAAATTTGCTTATAACGTTTAAAAAATCGTCGTTCTATGACTTTTTAATTGTCGCGTAGCATTTAAACGTGTTTTGCATTTACGAGCAGCAGTATTATCTTATTTCTAGGTTGTGCATAAACCATTCGGACTGTACAGAGTCAAGCCAAAGCTAGTAGGAGCATCCGGTAGCTTGTGGAAAAGTAAAAAGAGTTTTGTCAAGCAGAACATGACGGAATATCTACTTTTTTACTTTTTTTGTCGTTACTGCTCCTATTGCTTCTTTGCGATATGCACATACTGTATGCACAAGGTATGTACAATGTACATTGTGTATATCTGTAATTGTGGGGTGGCCTGGAGAAACCAGAGAAAAGCTCATTATATAAACCGTGATATTTATAGTTGTGGTAATAGTGAATTTGTGGAATTTACTTTATCCAGTTCAAGTTCAACGTTGTTTCCTCTTTTATGGTACTTTTTCTTCCTCTGCTTCTTCTACTTCATGCCTACTGTTATTTGTTCCTTTTTTGGGGTTCAGTTAATGCAGTTCATGTTTTTGGGGCAAAGGTTTTTCTGCGTTGGCGTCTACATGTCTTTCTTTTTTCTTTCCTTCGTGTTGTCATCTGGGTCGTCGTTGCCATCCTAGTTTTTTCCCGTTGTTTTTGTTGCTGTAGTCGTTGTATTAGCTAAAACTCGCTGTGTGATGCAATGGCTTTTTTCTTCTTATTAAAATTGTGGGTACAATACATACATACAAGCAATATATGTAGACACGTAGAATCAGGAGAAAGTCAAAGTCTCCGGCATTGTCGGAGGAGGAACGGCAAACGATTTTTATTGCAGCCTCGGGGGAAAAGGCGAAGGCATAGGCAAAAGAAAACAAGAACAAGAGGAAACCAGAGATGAAATGAAAACCAGTTGCCAGAAGAGTACCGCTTTCCGCATACTGATACTAAGGTTACTGCAATATACGTATGTGTATAGCTGCGTACATCCATATAATATGTAGTTATGTACAATGTACATGCATGCTTACTCACTGTTCTTTCGACCTCGTTCAAAAGATGAAGAAGGAACGTGTGAACAAAAATAGCGACATGGTGTATATAGTAGCAAAAGATTGCAAGAAGATTGAAAGAGTACTCCTCGCAGAGATGCGTATAGGAATGAGGCAGAGAAATAACAACAAGCAACATTTCTACTTATATTCCATGAAGAGGAAGGAAAACAAACATAATGTACGGGAAGGAATGAAAATGGAGGAAATAAAAATGCTAATTTGAGTACAAAAAGTTGTCCCGAGTCATGAAAGTGCTTGTAATTTTTCCTTTGTTTTGTCTCATATTCTATTTTTTAGATGCATCTACATTTTTACTTCCCTTATTTTTACCATAATTTGAATTTTGAGAGCACTTCTTTGAATAATACAAAAAATTCAACCAATCGGTAGCAGCCATGAGTAGTATAGAAAAAAAGTCCACGTGAAGCAAACAGGCACAACTTGTTGGATTAATAATCCGTACAATACAGTAATGTCATGTTTCTCCTTCAAATAGCACCGAATTCTTGCCTCATCATGCAGGGGTCATTTATTTGAAAAATTTGCAGTAAAAAAAGAAAGGGCAAAAATGTCAAGAGGTCAACTAGATTATTTTTATCTTTATTTTTATCCCATTTCCATCGCCATTTGAGTCATGCATAAAATGTACTCGGATAAAAAATAATGCTGGAGAAAAGTCCCCGGTATTACTATTCCATTACTATTCGCATGTCCGCTAGGTGTTCAAAGCTAATGTCAAAGTGAAAGCCGAATGCGCTTCTTCTCTTTTAGCCTTTTAAATTTCACAAGTAAAACTTTTAACAACGTAGGGAATAAGCCGATTTATTTGCCCGTGTATACGTATAATGTATATGCTTACATATATTCATAAATGTTGCATATATAAAGGCCAGAGGCAGCTAAAGAAAAATTGGAAAGCGAGAAAAGTAAAATAAAATGTACAAAAGAAGGAAAGATAGAAAATATCTGTAAAAGAAGAAAATTTTGCGAATAAGAGCCTCGTACATGTATGTCTGTACTTGAATCCCCAGAATGAGACGAGAATAGGAAAAATTGGATTAAACTTGCCCACGCACATGTTGCATACGTAATGGCGAAGAATGGGAAATCTTTTTTCTTGCCAGCCAAATGGCAACAATCTCTACGGTACAGCGTGCCCTGGACAAACCAGATAGCAAAAGGAGAAAGCACAGCCAGTATCGTATACATATATGTGTACAGTGTACAGATAAACGGAGAGGGGCAATATATTGTAAAATAATACGAGAGAAGGTTAGATGCGGAGCAAAAAGCAACGGGGTTTAAAAGGAGGCTGAATGGAGGCAATCGGAACATGTAAGAGAAAGAGAAAGAGAGAGAGAGAGAGAGAGAGAGGGCCAAGAGGGTAAAAAGGAGTAAGCATCTCACGACTCACATCTTAAACTCCTTAAATCGACTGTTTTTATTTTATTCCCCATATTACACTTTTGTTATAATCTAGAAAGACGGAGACTTGGCCCAGAGTTTCTTCTCTCCCTCTGACTGGAATTACAGTAGTAATTGCTCCAGTGGGATATGGAACACAAAATGAAAGAAAAAGGAGACGAGACAACGGGCAGCTTTCAATGTACGGAACAAAAAGTACATTTTACAGTTAGTCTACTTATTTGCTGCAAAGAAAAAAAAAGGCAGAGAAATTTTCCATTTTGTAGATTGTATCCTGCAATATACATACATAGATACATACATACTGGCATTTATAATGTAGAGTAAAATAGAGTACAACTGACTGGCAGAGTGATAAGAGCTCTGAAAATTCTTGGTTGACTCTTCTCCGTTTCCTTGTCTGGTTTGTCATCTTGACTGGGCGAATTCTCGAGAGTCCACTCAGAACAGTATACAAAGTACAACTAGAAAATTACAACTGGCCCCTCAAAGATGTCCGAGGAGGACTAACAAGCGAGTCAAAGAAAACGGACCTTTTACTGCTCCACAAGTCGCAGCTTTGCCTTTGAGTTGGCTGGTTTCGGTTGGTTTTGAGCTCAATATTTGTTTTGCTAATGCTGTGCTTTGCCCTGGCTTTGGCGGTGGCCTTTGTCCTCTGATCATACGATATTGTTCGCCATTATGTTCCAAGTTGGGTGATGTTATTTATTATCCATCCTTATCATTATTATTATTTGTGGCAGTACTGTAGCTGGTGAGACCCACCTGACTGTTGAGCAATGTCAAAGTCAGAAGTAAACACAAACACAAATTCAAACATAAATACAAATACAAACTTGAGTCGAACTCGGCTCGAGTAGTTTGCACTCTACACGTACATATAACTTTGCTATACAGTGTATGAACTAGCAAATTTGGTATAAATGCGCCTTGCTTTTAAATTGACCATATAATAAGATACAGGGAAATTTCAATATCAAAGACTATCAACGCCAGTACAAATATCTGCAGAAATGCAAACAAACAAACCAACGGGTAGAAATGCAGCGCAGAGAGCACGGAGAGGCGTTCGTGTTGCCGTCATGTTTGTACCAATGTATTATTACATATGTATGCACTGCGCTGACAATTGAATGTACATTGTACGTACAACCAATAGAGTTCAATATAGTTCAATGTATAAATAGGAGCTGATGAGAATGGAAATGGACGGACAGGCAATTGTGTGCGCCTATTCTTAATTCTGGCGTGTCCATCAGTCTATCGACAGTTCTATCTACTACTGCCAATATATGTACAGCTTTGAGTGGCCTGTCGAATTAACTCGTGTAATAAATATAATACGGGAACTGAGACGAGAGAATGAAAGCAAGCAACGCCCTTTTCTATACTCTGCTCTTCATCCAACGGCAATACATTGTGTGCATATATGTATGTGTGTGTGTTGTACCGTTTTATAGACTCAAACCAACGACTTCCCTCTACATAGTATACAAAGTATATGTATTATAACGAATTACAGAGTAATGATGTTCAGGTACCATACAAATTTTTAGCACCTGCTTTCCCATTTCCCATACATGGAATTTTCACTCCTGATTCCTCATATCTAAGTAAATAAGTAAATATAGAGACGTGTTGCAATACTGATACATAGATTGTACAATATTTGTAGCCACGAAAAGGGAAATAAATTTCACGGCACACTTTCACTCTTTCTCCAATTGCTTTAATCCCATTATACATCTAAATATATATCAGTAGTGTCGATTCGTACTTCGTTTCCTGCTGCTTTTATTGTGCTGGAATTTCTCCTTGAATTTATGATGACTACCAGGTCAGCATGTGTGCGACTTGATGGAAATCAGATGCAAACCGCAAGCTGATGTTATATCAATTTATTTTATTATATTGCATGTATGTATGTAGTTATTATATAGACTATGCAGTCAAGGCAAAAGCTTGTGTAAACTCAAAGTTGAAGCCAAAGCCAACACTTTATTCAAGTTTGCTTTAGCATTAAACAGCTCGTTGTGTATATTTTATACACAAAGTGTATGTGCTCGGCGCAATAAATCAAAATTCCATGAAACTTTGCTAGACTTGAATAAATGTAGACATACTGATATATATAGGTACATTATCATATAGAATAAATGTAGTTGCACTAAAAATCACAGTCAATATGAAAATCCAGCTCGAAATCGAAATCCAGTTGAATTGGAAGCCATATATGAAAATAGGCACACAGAAAGAGAGTATTGAAAGAGAATTCTGAGAGAAAGTCGCACTCGCTGTTTCATGGAAAAGTTTAAGTTCCATTGAAATTTAAATCCACATTCACGTCCACTTACACAGGCATATTGGATACTCATACTTGAATAGATATTTTGGTACTCTCTCTCACTGTCTCTCTACCACATAAAGATACATACATACACAAACATTAATTTATTGAATTGATATTGAATGGGTAAATGGAGTTAGACTTTGTACTCCCACTTAGAGATAGAGACCACAATGGAGACACGGGGAGCCTGCACACTGTGACGAGCTGAAAACTTACATATTCTTCATACACTTGGCTTAAAATATAAATTATAATCGTACTTAGACGGTAGTTTTGAGCCAGGCGACGGAAAAGCATTGAGAGACTTTGGAAGCTCTTTATTCCTGATTCAATGCAGTCTACAAATATTGTACATGCATATTAGTCGACAAGTGGAGCAGCAACAGCTACAGACATTGTACATACATACATACACAAGTACGTAAATAAATAAATACAGCAAGCCATACACAGCAAGTGCTTTTATCTTGCACTGAATGTGTAAAGCTAATAATTTCTGTGTGTAATACTCCCTGCTCACTTGTGTTGTTCATTAAATCCCTATTGTTCCCTCTCCAACTTTGCACATGACAGCAGCCGAGAGAAAACAGAAAAACAGAGTGTATGCATGTATGTGAGAGGAAGAGAGATAGAGACAGAGAGAAAGAGAGAGAGAGAAAACAAGAAAGTGCAAGACCGACGGCAAAAAGAGAGAGGCAGTCATGGCGAGTGAAAGTAGGCAAGTAAAGGAGAGAAAGCTGCAGGAAATCGGACTCTGAGAATAAACATATGTATATTGTATATACGCGAGCGAGTGAGAGTTTCTCCGGCGCTTCTATCTATGAAAACTGTACTTGGTTTATTCCAAGGGAAAAACTAAAACCAACGAGATCTAGAATCTATATACATAGAATATCAGGAGCGTATCTTTCTATCTATCTACTCACTCTTTCCAGACTCCCCTAAAGTATACAAACACAGATAAAGATCCAGACTCAGATTCAAATCCAGATCCCGAGTCAGCTGCATCTATGTATGTAGTATGTAGACACTGATAGGCTTTACTTTACTTTGCTTTGTAGCACCAGTGTGTATAAAGTATTTGTATGCATGTATATGTATATGAGGATAGAGGCTCAAATGTTTCGAGAACTTGAATTTGAGAGGCTCAAATGGCTGAGAAACGGGAGATCGCACTCCTCAAAGAACAAGCCGAGCCAAATTAGATGAGCTGCTGGTACTTTTATTCCTCCTCCTGCTCCTACTTGCACTCCTATTCTTATTCATATTCCTATGTATATACCCGTTTTCGCATTTTACTCCTCTTTCATGTGTAAAACCTATAGCTGGTATCCTACATATCATGCACGGATTATTTCGATGGTGGCTGATAGTGTGGAGTTGAAAAAGGAGTCAAGTCGTATGAAACGAGGGAAACGGGGGGTTTCTTTCTTCTACGGTGAAAGTGAGAGTGGTGAGCGGAGGTGAAAGTTGAAGCTGGAAAGATGGTGGTAAACTTATACTTGCCACTACATGCAGTATACAGCTATACGGTGATAGTTGGGTAAAATATACTGCCGTATTTATTTCAAAATTTGAGAAGCCAGAACCACTGCCATCAAACTTATTATTATCTGCTGATATTACACCGTCATAATATTGTTGAACGAGATCAAAGCTAAAGGGTTCACATACAGGTTTTTGAAGACATTAGTCCAGTTAGAGAATGGAAAAATGTGTACTGATATAATATCTGATTTTGAATACTAAATATAATGTGTACAAAATGCTGTGGTCGTTATATATACATAATGGTCATGATTATTGGATGAGACGGTATGGAATTTCTAAATGGTTGGTTTTGTGAGTGTGTGTGAAGGCTTGTTTTCCCACTTTCTTTCACCCGTCATCTTTCTACTCCTCGTCCATTTCTCAGGCTGTTGGACAGCTCACACACATACATAAGTGTATGTATATGCATATTATTCATTCTGCTCGCGAGAGATGCACAGAGACAGCATTTGTATAGTAAAGCATAATATAATATATGTGAGAGATAATAAGCAGATAGATACAGATGGCAGAGACAGATAGACAAGACAGCTATCTGGAATCTAGAATGTGAAATTGTGCAGTGGGTGGATACAGACGGACAGATACGGCCTATTAAAAAAAACTCGCAGAGTTTGGGCGAGAAAAAGGTAGGAAGCCGACGCCCTGTTTAGTTATTGTACAATGTAGAGAAAGTGTATATTTGATTTACATATGCACAGTATACCATACAAGATGCTGAATGATGCCATGGAACAGGAATATAAAGCAGTACAAATAACTTTCATAATAATGTTGCGTTAATAATAATAGTAATAATAGTGAGTTGAGTCAAGTATATAATTACAATATTAGCACAATATAACTCTCCATATTATACTATATTTTTTCATATGTACATTAGACCTGTTCATTCTGTACACTTATATGAAAAGTTAAGGAGGTGCCCCTTCATATTGTTCCTTTTAGATGTCTACAACCAGGAAAAAAATTTCGTCCCGATCGGTTAAGGTGTAGAGGTCGCGAAAGTTCATCAAAGTTTAAATACGGATTTACATTGACTTTCACCCCGAAATCGTGCATGTTTGGGG
>JAQIVE010003353.1:0-17012 GCA_034698285.1 Sminthurinus bimaculatus | reverse complement strand
TAACAATAAAACAATTCCCCATCCAATTATCAACATGTAAAGTATAAATAATAAATAATAATTAACATTTTGAATTTGCACTACTACTTTGTATTATATGTATGAAATGATTTTTCATTCAAAACTCAAGTTCACCTCGAATCGGCCGTATGAGTTGTGGAACAACGGAAAGTACTTTATCACACCCATGTACTAGCATGTCGTGAATGCCCTGACGTGCGAATAAACTATAAGGATGTTCAACTTCCCTCAATCCCTCAAAAAATAAAGGTAGATAGTGATGATAGTCTAACTTTTCAGGTGGAACCTGGTGATATCAAAAGGCAAATGTTTCATTAATTCATCATTATGCATAATTTTTACTCGAATTCCACGCCATTGATGAGTAATAATCATGATTCCAGTGATATACCTTCCAAAGAATAGCCTTTCCATTACAGTTTTGGTCAATCATAATAGGAAATTCCCCTCGGTCGTAAAACTTTCGGAATAAAGTTGCTTCCGGGCATCTCGGTCTTGTGGCTCCGGCCAGTCTACATTGAAATGAAATGCTTACACAGTAAATATCGTAAACACTATCTCGTATTTTTTGTTTTTTTTTTAAATTGAAGTCTACAATTGTAAACTTACGGCGGACAATCGGAAATTGTGTCCTTTTGCCATGATTCTATTGAAAAGCCACGGACGACACGAAGACAAGCTATTTCTCCTCCTCTTACATTGTACGGAGCTCTAGTGTCATACATTTTCCCCCACAGTGTAGTCATGATTTCTTTTGGACTCTGTAGTTGACGGTATGAGTTTGGTTTGATTTGTATCAAGTCTCAAGTAAAACTCGTGGTGTTTTTAAACGAATTTGATATTCTACTGTGCAGTTAGTTAAAATATTGTACTAATATGTAGAGGTAGACAGCAATGATAATTACCGCAGGTATTAAGTAAGTCTAAAAAAGTAGTATTATCGTTTTCGATTCTTGATCAAATAATGCAACTAATTGCGATTTCAAAGTTATTTTATAAAAAGTCTGTACGTTAAAAGTATAGTATTCTTAATTATAATGGCATATTATTATTGATATTGTTATCGATTGTTCCTGGTGGCTTTTGGTTCTAAAGGAGACTGAATTGACGGAGTCGAGAGGGGGGAATTTTTGCTGGAGAGTAATAGAGGCAGAGTGGAGTTGCTGCTGCTGGACCAAGAGAGAACTATCCTAAGATGATGAGGTGAAGATATATAATTATATTATACTACGTGTATTATGAGTTGTTATGAGGAGGTGATGAGGAGACGAGATGACAGAGCAGAGAAAGCAAATCAACTGAGATTTGACTCTGAAAATTGCAAAATTATAAATAGGCTTATTTATCATGGGGTATTTTTAGATCATTATCTCTCTCGTGCTTCGTGCTGGTGTACCTAAATTATAGCAAGTATTGTATTGAAATTATTCAAAGAAAAAAGGAGTTTTGACTCCTATAATTGTTATGAATTTTTATAGATACAAATATTTATTTATTGTTACCTACCTGCTCCAGCTTCTAGCTCCAACGTTGTTAAGTCAATGTGACCCAGTTTCCATGACGACGTTGTGACTCTCATTCTTCATAGTCCTTTCTTTTGTCTTGTGACTTTGTCTCTTGTGCTTTCACTTTTTTGTTAAAATCACTGTATTTGCACTCCAATCCAATATAACTTCTCTCTCCAACTGGCTGAGCAAAAGCTTGTTGTTCACTGGACTTGATTGCTTCATCTTCTTCAATCACTCATCATTTATCACACTCACTCACTCACACAACGTGGAGCTGGTATATTATATATATAGGTGTATGAATGTGAATACCCAAAACTGAGCGAAGAGCGAAGGACTGATTGGGAAGAGTGTAGAACGAGTTGAGAAAGTCAAGTAGAAAGTCATGCAAGCTCGTGCTTTGTACTTATCACATATCACACACATACACGGAGTTTCTCGAGCTCCTACTATATTGCCCGGGCTTTATTCGGCCATGTCCTCGTACTCTAACTCGGCCTATATTATATACAATATACATTACATGAACATGAATAAATAATGTAAATACGAAACAACTTTTCCTACTTCGGAATTTCACGGATAGACCTATTTATGTTGTAATTTTTTATACACATCTATTTTAGATCTTAGATTTTATCACAAAAAATAACGTTGTTTTAAAGTTTTGTAGTCATGAAATAATAATAATGATACGTAATAATATTGTGGTTATCTAAATTTAAAAATTCAATTCTTAAACTGGCCTTACTAGTTTCAACGTCTGGACAAGGGAAATTGTATTCATGACCTAAAAATCGAGTATTACTGATGAAGTAGGTACATACTTTCACAATAGAAAACTTGATGGTGAAAGTAGGCATTCAATGTCGCAAAAATTATACAACATAATGTATTTAATATTTTTGCCGCCTACAGGTCAGAATCAAAAGATTTTCCCTAAAAAAGATTTACAATCCAGCTGGGGTCACACATAATACTCATACTTGGGTATGAATAAATCACTGACAACGCTTTTAAATTTGTGCATTTTTCATGGACGAAATATCAGTCTACTTAATACTATATACATGCATACAGATAGGCGAATGAACGGGCGAGTGGCATGTAAATATCTCATGAAAATCGAAAAATGCTTGCAGGTAAACAGTCTGCAGTTCGGTGCAGCAGCAATAAAAACCGAATGAAGTAGTTTACTGGTACATACTTCGTACTGCAACGTGATGTGTGAGACTGACTCGGGTAGATTATTTATATACGAACGCATGAGGGAAATGTGTGTCAGCAGTTAGTAATTACTCTATTCGGCCTGTACATTGTGCATGATGCATAAGTAAGTACAAATAGAAGCTCATGCAGGTATTTAAAAGTTTCTTTGATTGTATTGTTATTTCATGTAGCTTTCTCCTTCTGGAAAAGCGTATAGGTAATATTATAAACGTTTTGCAGTCCTATTGTGTACGTTTACATTTGAAAGCATGGCATCATGGTAAAAATTGACTTATTTGTAAATTAAATAAATTTTTATGGACACTTGTGTACTAATATTTTAGTAAAACATTTCTCTAAAAGTTATTTTCATGAGAACATCCTTTGTTCAATTATCAAAGCTAGGGGTGAATACCAGTACTGAGAAACTGCAGACTTTCTAGATACATTATTTTTTTTGAATAACACCTATATTTTATTATCATTAGTTCATTAAATGCTATATCTCATTTGTAACATATAGTACATGTAGAACAAACAAGGACACAATTACCACATAGTTAGGAGTTAGTTAGTTATTTTAAACATTTAAAGCATTGGCTGATCTACAGATTTATAAACCTAATTTCCAATATCATATTGTTAGTTAAGTAACCTAGATGAACTACAACAAAATTCATAATAAATTCAAGTTTTGTTTTTCAAAAAAGTTGAATAATATGACATTATTTTCAGTGTTCGTTAAAGCCTGTTTTAACCCATTGAATTTAAACACAATTACTTCATATTCCACATGCTACATATACTTTCTACACAATTAAACTATGTACGGCTGTTAGTATATCCATTCGTAAATTTTAACTAATAAATACTAAATACTACTACAGCGATAAATTCTTAAAGCATTTAGAATAAGAAATATCTATAATTCATTACAGTTTGCAGTTGAATTAAATTTCATAAAGAACATGGAAAGCAGTAAGTACATGAGACGGTCAGATTTCGATAAATTTTTTCCTGGGAGGTACTTAGACCTCCCTTAATATTTGCGTGTTTATGCATAAGAGCTCCAATAGTCTATAGTTTTGCTTCTAGTTTTAAAGGTTCTCCATGACATGTGTTAATACCAATTATTCCATTTACTGCCTCCATATGTTTTGCAAAATTAGTTCTCCAGCCACTGTTTGAAACTGATAAAATTATTACCACGAAAGCGGCAGTATACAGACAGTACATATAGTATGTATAGTAACTGTATATTATACTGTTCACGGCACAATAATGTCATCGTAAAAGCAAAGCATTAAAATATTTAAAATATTATTTAACGTCATAATATTGCTATAAAATACTATTAATATTAACTAATTCATCTATATAGTCCAGCTGTCTTAATCACCTTTTTTATAAAATGTACGTAAAACTTTCCTTCAAGTCCTAATAATATTAAATATTAAATACTATAGGATTATAATATTATGTACTGCAAATCAAAATGTAGGATGAGATGTTAGTTCTAAAACTCTAATATTTTTCGAATTCTTTTTCTTGATGTTCTCCTTACCACTACCCCACTTTCGTCCCTTGGCATTTCTATTTTTGGCATATTTGGAGGCACATAGTCTTCTTCATCCTGAGGATTCTTAATTTTCCTTTTCCTACCCCTCTTCTTTTTCTCCACGGGCTCAACTGGCTGTACAGGTTCCATTTCCATTTGTACCTTAGAGCTCTTAGATTCCCGTTTTTTTCTAGGTTTTTTATCTCCTACAACCTGATCCTTTGGCTCTTTTGGCTTTTTCGGTTCTTTAGGCAGTTTGGGTCCTTTTTGTTTCTTTCGCTCTTTGAGTACTTTCAGTGTTTTGGGTTCCCTTTGCTTTTTGGTTTTGGGCGGTTTAGGTTCTTTTGCTTTTTTAACTTTTTTAATAGCTACCTTTTTAAACAGTCGAACCGCTTGAGGATCACCACCCGCCTGCCGAATCTTTTCAAGAGTCATGTGTCGCTTGTAAACAGTTTCTTTATCAAAAGAGCAAGGACAGAATGTGCATCGAAATTTTCCATTGGGTACATGATGCCACTATAATTTCGTGTCAATAAAATAAGGAACAAATAATTATTTTGTATATTTATTACATGGCACAAGTTTAAAATAATAATATTATTCATTATTCAAAAACTAATTGAAAAACAATATGAAGGGCACAGTATTTGTATTATAGTTAACGTTTACATACCCTTTTATGCTGATAAATTTCTGGTTGATGTCTATAAGCAAGCCAGCACTCATCACAGGGCCATGGCTTTTGTCCAGGATGTTCAGCAATATGAAGCCTGGAATTCGAATTTAAACACAATAGAGGGTGATTCATATCAATATTAAAAATAAAAAATGAAAGTTAAAAGTATACAATCAATTCATTTGTCATTTTAAAAAACATATTATTATTACTTTCTGTGACTTACCTCAATGTAGTTTTACAAGTAAAACGTTCTTTACAAACAAGACATTGATGATTAGCTTTCCGTTTCTGTTTCATCGGTCTCCAAATTTTCGGTTTCGATCCTCGTTTAGTGGCAAATAATTCATTTCCTTCAGCATCCAATTCATAATCATAGTCAGCATCATCATCTTCATCATCTTTGTTTGTACTATTAGCATCGCAATTTTCATCCTCATCATCTTGCTTTTCCTCAGGCTCTGGAGTGTTTTCGATATTTTCATTTTCAGTAACAGTTGGACTTTCAGTATCTTCTTCCGCCTCTACAGTTTCTTCTTCTTCTTCTTCTTCTACGTTACTATTACCATTATCACTGACAATAGAATCTTGACTTTCATCATTATTTGAAACTAGTTTGTCCTCTTCGTCAGTAGCAGTAGCAGTAGTCGTAGTATTGGTCAAAGCTATCAATGCATCATTCTTACTAGAGGAAATATCTTCACATTCTTGGAGGATAGGAACTTCGTTACTAATATTATTGAGAGTAGCAGTGGTGGTGGCGGGGGTAACAACAGTTTCGATTTCAGTATCCACAGAAGTTTCACCAACCTTGGTATTATTATTTTTCTTGTTCCTTTTACTTTTCTTCACCTTTATTGAAACGTTTTTAACAATGGTATTAGGGGCTTCTTCTTCAATGTCAGATGGTGGTTCTGGAACTTGATACACCAAATTTTTACCAGTGCCAATGGAGACTAAAGACGTAAATTGATGTTTAATACTTTTCAGCCTTTTGGGGAGAAAAACCAATTTTACAATATTTGGCGAGTCATTTTCCTTGGTAGAACTATTACAAAGAGCTTCTACGCAGCGCTGAGCAAACGATGAAGCTAATGATGATGATGACGATGATGCAGAAGACGAGGACGATGATGTTGCTGACAACACGATTGGAGTTTCTTCATTTTGATCTTTCTTCTTCTTTTGCTTGCTCATCAAGTGAGACCTCTGATAGTGTATATTTCGACCCCAATCGCTAGGAAATATTCGAGTACATCCAGCCTCTAAACAGTAAAATACCTCACCACTAGAACTGATCTAAATTTACAAAAAATAATCATAGTTAGTATAATTTATACCTAGCGAGAATCCAAAAACCATAGTCGTTATAATATGTACATAGATACATATACATACATATATGTATGTACTTCTGTTTTACATTTTATTTACGTTTGAAGTTAAACATTCCAAACATTCATTAAAATTGCACAACGAAAAATTTGCACATAATATATTATGTAAATATGCTTTGAATAATTATTATGATAGTGAATAATGAATGTTAAAATAAGAATTATTTGCCTAAGCACAAACAAAATATGTAATATGTAATCACCTCATTGTTGATATTTGTTGCTGCCTTTTTCTTGGACGATTTCGACGTGGCATTCAATTTTTTGCTTTCTGGTTTTGTCCCATCATTTAAGGACGATGATTCAGATCCTCCCGAACATAATTTGCCATGAACTCGAATGTGCGAATCCCTTTCAGCATCCGTTTCAAAAGTGCAAGGGCAATGCGGGCATCGACAACCATTTGGAACATGACATTTCCTTATGTGCCGCTTGAGATTACATCGGTATTTGTATGTGAGCAAACACTGATCGAGTGGACAAACAAAGGGTATCAATGCCGGTCTCTTCGACTTGGACTTCATCTTGATCATTTAAAATGTACCTGCCTATATAAAAAATTGAAAAATAATGTTATCAAAGTCAAAAAATGAATGCCAACTGCCAAAACACGTGTGTCAGTCAAATTTTTATTTTTTATTTACATGTAAAATGTAAAATGTACACCCTACATAATTTAAATACGATCCACGATCCACGATACGCAAAAAAGTATCAATGTGTAAGACCACTAGTCACTTTTAGTGGATCGTTGACCACAACAAATAAAATACAGTGATAATAGTTAATACTTGACCTTAATTAAAGTACTTATTTAACGAATACCAAATACCACCACTTAATATTTAACTGCCTTTTAATTAAATGTGCTAAGTGCTTACCTTCGAATCGTAAATCCTAATGTTGAAATTGTAGCTTGTAGCCACACGAAAACTACATAGTTAATGGCAATAATTATAGTTGAATGTTGAATGTAGTTATCAAAATTAATTGCAAAATTTCACTCGTCAAAACTCAAAAACCATGCAGTTTTCTATTTTCAACAAAAACGACACCGGTGAGTGGTGAGTGTGCGTGAGTGAGTGCTGATCAAGTGTGTCGTCGGTCCTTCAATGTTTCATCTTCTGCATTGTATACATTATTATGCATCCATATTTCTGTGTTAATTTTGAAGTCATTTAAAAGTTGTCGTGTTATGAAGCAAATAAATGTAATTCTTAGATGATTTTATATCAAATTATTGCATAAAAATGTACCCACATAAAAATTGCAAACTGTATCATTTATTTTTTGGCATTTTTTAGAGTTTTTTTTTGCTACGACTGAGTCAGAGTATTTATGTATATTATGTACGCTCTATGCTTTCCCTTGAAATATAACGGAAACTAATTTTGAGAAGTTTCAGATAGGATTATTTTCTGTGGATCTCATCATCTCTGTTGTGCATACATATTAAAAGTATGTGCATTGCCTTAAAATGCCTTAAAGTACATTGATACAGATAATAATATAAGAGTTACATCGCGATGAGAACTTTTTTAACTCGCTTGAGTGCCTTTTATAACTTGGAAGTACATTTTATACTACCTTGTTGTTTATAATATACCAATATGCATTTACATTGTGCATTATTATAGCTATATAGTGCTATTTATAGGGAAGTTTTTGTGAGAATTTCTCGTCATTTGTTCCGATTAGCTTGAATCTACTCATTTATATTTATAGTGTATAGTTGAATTGAAATTACAAAGATAAGGTTGTTTATATTATTGTATCTGTTAAAAAACCGTTTGTGTCGCTAAACTTTTTTGAGCTGCATAAACGAAAAACGAATAAACTCAATGTTACCTAAATGTATACAGAATTAAAGATTTTGTCTCTCGTTACTCGTTAGGCGTTAAACTGTGATTTTCGAAGTGTGTGTGTGTAACAAAGGCCTAATAAACCTATTGTCAAAATATTATAGTGTTTTTACACAATTAGTTCCATAATTTATAAGCAGAAAATGGCAGATGAAACATTAGATGCATCGTTAAGTACTACTTCAACTTCGCTGCTTAAAGTTTCGGAGATTGACGACTATAAAGACAAACTACATCGACTAGAATTAGCTTACAAAGCATTGAAGACTCAAACGGATAATGAAATCGAATACCACAAAGACGAAATTGAGATTCATCAAAAGACAATTGAGGGGCTTCAAAAAGAAAAAAATGAATTCGTTCATCATAACAAACGTCTTAATTCTGAGGTAAATAATATAGTTGTACACAGTGTCAGATACAGAATCATAGTAATAATAAACTGTAATAATAAACACTGTAGCATTGTCAAACCTTATAAGTATTATGTATTATGTATATCAAAAGAATAATAATGACATCCTGTTTTTTGGTATATCGACGTTGCAGTGTGACGAAGTACGGGAGCAATTAGCAGAGAAGATTACGGAAAATAAAAAATTACAAACAGATTTAGAAAAGCAGCTAAAGCTAAATGCTAAATCAAACTCTCTGGTCCTTGAAACTCCTGCTAATATTGATGAAATCGAAATTTACAAGGTATTCATCTGGTTTATGTTCGAAACGACCAAGTACCACTCATGAATTTACTTTGTATTTTTTACTAAATGTACCTACCGATGAATACCTATATATATTTGATCACTTCATTGTAAATTTCAGTCATATTTTATTTATACATTTTATTTTTTTCTTGTCTTTGCTTTTTAGACAGCGAATTCGGAGTTAAAAGCAAAGCTTAAGCACCTCGAGTCCTCACTTCTTAGTCAATCTGTTCAAATAAACAATCAAGAAGCACAAATTAAGCAATGTAATCAGATAATTGAACATTTGAGGGAGAGTTTAGAAGTTAAAAATGATTTGATACTTGAACTCAACGATAAAATCCGAACTCAAGAAGAAATGTACAGTGAGAATTTGAATGCAGCTATGCAATCCAATACTGACAGTTTAGATGACCAAAGACGAGGAAATTCACTTTTTTCTGAATTAGACAGTCGCCGTGTAAAAGGTATGATGTGTAATTATACTAGAGTTCACCGACCCACCAGAAACGTATTACCCGATTAATTAATTTTATTGTTTTTTTCTTGGAACATGAGTACATTTTTATATGTTTATATGTTTATTCTTTTGATGTAGTTGAAGAAGAATTGAAAAGGCTGCGTGAGAGAGTCGAAACTTTAACAGCTGAAAATATTAAACTCAGAACTAGAATCGGCAAAGGTGACCATGTTAATTCTGTTGTTTTGACCCAACTACAAGCTGTAACAAAATCGCAGGATACTGTTCAAAAAGAAATTAATAAATGGAGATCGGAAGCCTTGGATAAGTTTGAAGTAAGTTGATGAAACATTATTGTAAAAACACTATCGTATTTTCCATCCTTTATATCATTTTTCATTTTGACCAATCATAAACATTGCAGTATGATGAGGCCAAAAGTAGCTAATTTATTCACATTCAATGTAAAATGTTTTATTTTTTCCCCTCCTTTTAGACCTTTTCAAATCGTTGCATCAGATTAAGAGAAGAATATCAATCAAAATTAACAAAATACTCGTATAATGTTGATCCAACAGACGTCAAAGTAACAGAAGAACGAGACCAACTGTTGCTTCAAAATATGAGTCTAAATAAGGAAATTCTTGAACTGAAACGAGAACTCAAAATCAATCAGCATTTAAAAGTAGAAGCTGAAGCAAGTACTGTTATAAACGTTGTAAGAAAGAACAATAATCGTTCGGAATCCCAGTCACCTAATAATACTCTAAATGGAAATACAACGATAACAGGTCGCGGTGATGGTCCGATTGACAGCATGAATGAATCGTCTGGTAATTGTGCACAGCAGTAAGAATTTTTACAATTTCATAGTTATTATTGATTATTGATATTATTATTCTAGTTGAATGATAAAACTATTGTCATTTCTACTCAACTATCACACAATATTATGCCTTATAATATATTATATTGCCTTAAAAATTATGTCAATGTCAATGACAAGGCATAGTAATCATAATGCACACCGAAAAAATAGTCGTCCTACACAAAAATATGCACTATCAAAAGGTCCAAGTTACTGTTTTTAATCATAAGTTTTAACTTTAATGTGTAAAATATTGTATTTAAGTATGTTAAGAAATGAAACCACACTACTACTAAACAAAGTATTATTCTATAGATAATTTCCGAGCGTAAAAAATATCGTTATTATGTAAGAAAACACTCCATTTCGGAGAGAAACGTTTATACTTTTGATAACTGCGGTTGTATCAAGTAATGTCCAATATCGTTTACAAATAAATTGACCGTGTTTTATAATGAACTCTGTTTGTTCTACACGACTGCACAACTTTGTGCAATGCAAATATTTTATATGAAGTAAAAGCGTGCATATTGTGGAGTTATAATAACGCACAACGCCATAATAATGCCGAATGCATCAGCTATGCAGCACATAATACATAATAATTAACGCAAGAAAGAAGTTACATAAATATCAAAAATTCATTTTGTAGCTTGCTTGGCATAAAAAGTTTCAATTTTATTTCTTTTCAAAATAATATAATAATAACTACCATATTTTCCTAGTATTTAGGCATAATAATAATATTATAACTTAATCTCTTTTTTAAAAACATAACAACAAGGCATGCACATAAGACACGGAAAAAATAACAACTCATTTAAAATAATAATAGCTAGTTAGTACTCACTGACATTGGATTAAAATAGACGCACGTACGTGATTTTTAATAATATAATATGTACGTATTACATCAAGGCGAAAAAACATAATCATTTGCCTTTTTACAATAATACATTATATTTTTCCAAAAATATTGTATCTAAAATATCTCATTATTATTTTTCTAAAATAAATCTGCATTCGTTCCATCACAATTTCATTCTATTCGTCATAATAATAATAATTTGTAAGTATATAATATGTATATTATTGTAAAATATACTCTATATATATATATTATGTATTATGTATACATTATATGACAACACATTGTTATTATGACTAAATGAATACAATATAATATAAAACATCATTTTACTTAATAATGATGATAGTTATTAATATTGTCGATATATATATTTTTTCCTCGCGTTCGTCGTAAGAAGGTATATTATGTATATTTGTTCCTAGTTTGTATCCTTTTTTGGTAAAATATTACAGGTGCAATAATAAATTATTGTTTCAACTATATAATATATTAATAATAATAACATTATACGTGTTATTATTTTGAGGAAAGGTTATAGCTGTACAAGTTTGTTTTTCTTATTTGTGGTAGGGGTATCACTTTCTTCCATTAGTGCGAGTAGGTTGATAGAAGGGGTTATTGGTGTAAAGGATGGAGTCAATCCCGTGGAGGGTAGCGTGGACCAGTCCAAATCTAATCCGTTGCTAGGTGTTACTAATGACTCGTTTTTTATTACCACGGACATGGGGAGGCCAAGGCTTTGAGGACGTTTTGGCTTATTGCTACTATTGTTGTTGTTATTATTATTGCTGCTATTATTATTTGACTTGGTACAATTTGGATTATGCGTTTGTAAAATAAATTCTAATTCTTCGCGTTGACTTTGGAGTGCTGTGATTTCTTCTTGCAGCTTACTTTTCTTTGATTCTAATTGTTGAGTTTCCTATTTTGCAAAACAAAACAATAAAAATTTTGTTTATTACTTGATTCAAACAGTTTTGGCACTTAAGCATTACTTATAAGTTAAATAAAGGAAAAATATGATGTGTATAAGTAATGAGTAGCCATAGGCAAGGATTAAAGTTAAAAGTTAATTAATTTAAATTAAGACATTGACTATACAAAAGATATTTACCTCGACCAGCATATTGGTATGATCAACTCTTCTCTTTCTACATCTTGCAGCTGCCAATTTGTTTCTTTCCCTACGAAGGCGCCTTCGTTCTTCTTCTTCCGGAGAAATATTTTTATCCTGCCTGGGCCTTCTTCCACCTCCGGTTTTGTTTCCTCTTCCCATTTTCTTTCCGGTTTTCTTTGTAGGTTTATCGTCCTCGTTATTTATGATTTCTGGTTGTTGAGGTTCTAATTTGGTACTCACAAGCCCCCCTTGCCAGTTAGAAGTTACCACATTAATACAGGTTGGTAAAGGTGGGATAAAAGAGCCGACTTCTTCGTGATTTTCGACGTATGGTGTGGAATCTGTTTGACAATACGAAAAAAATTATACAATTAAAATTAAATTCGTTAAAAATTCTCCAGAAATTGTAACACTTTTAGTAACATTTCCTTGTCCTAAGGTTCTAAGGTCTATGCTATAAACGTATAATATTCGTGCTTTCAATAAAAGCAATGCTGAATCGTTTTCTGCTCTTTTCTAAACGTTAATTTTTCTCAAGCTTTGAATTTTGAGCTCCCTCACTATTGGTGTTATATAGGCATAATAGCAACAAGATATTACACATGATATAAAAGCAACAATAGAATAAAATAGTGTAAACAAATATTTACGATAATAATCAATGATGAAATAATACTGAATATACTGTCAAAGGGTTGAAAACTTACCTAGTATTGACTGTTCGATATTTTTCATCGTTGATGGTGTCAGAGTCGGTGTAGTTAAAGTGACTACTCCGTTATTATTTCCAGCACCGACACTAATAAACTGTTGGCCCAAAACGAAATCAAAATTATTATGAATGGCATTGGGACTGGTTGGACTCTGAGGGTAATACAACATGTTTGTTTTGTCTTCAAAAAAAAACTATTTTCGTGTGTGTATGTATTTGTTTATATAAAATGAGGGGTAATAAATGTGTATATCACTGGTAAGATTATATTTTTAAACAAACAAAAATCAAACAAGTGTGATTAATAAACTTTGTTTGTTATTGTTGTTTTGTCTGTGACAAAGCTCACGAGGAAAAGAGAAGGTAAAATAAACTCGATAGAATGACAATGTTTTGATATTAATTTGGATTATATTTTCAAATGTTATGTGTGTTCAAGTGTCTATAACAGTGCTGCGACTATTTTCAATTTCAATTCACAATTACAAAATTATAGAACGTGTTTAAGAGTAAAGATTATGTGTGTGTGTATGTGTGTTGAGTGTCTATGTCTAGCTGTGTGTATATGTATATGCTAATGCGTTAACAACAAGTAAAATAGGGAAATGTGTGCGTTTTCTTTGGTATTATTTAGTGAGGTATTGAGTGTAATATGCGTACAGTGTAAAATACAACAAGTACTACAAAAATCTTATTATTATTATTATTAGTTAAAGGATTTTATAAAGTTGACTCACCGAGCTCATTTTAAAGAATGAATCACCCTTCTGTAGTGCACTGTGCTTTTGCCACAAGGGACCATAGGCTTAACTTTGAAGGCAGAGCTGGGCAGAGCCCACTTGAGCTCCAAGCGCTTCTCTTATCCCCACCAGAACATATGTTTCTTAGCAAAGGGTTTGGGATTAACTCCCTTTTTCTGACGGTTTTTTTACTTGTCTTAACAAGTCAAGTTTTTTTCCAAAAAAAATCGTTGTTCTTTAGTAAAACTAGAGTTTTCAAAACAGGATAATATTTCATTTTATTCCGTTAATTTTCGAGCAAATTCGAGAAAGTTCTACGCCAAAAAGTACTTGATATTGCGCTAAAAGGAATCTAATCTAAGGTTCTGTGCCCATCTATGCCAGGAGATCCCACACTGACGGCATACAATGCTAGTCATATTATACCACACTATGAGGTGTACATAGCTATTTTTCGATGGAATTGTATGAGTCATCGTATTGACGTCGACAACGTATTTATCTCCATCTTCCTCTGTACGTATCTCGAGTATGTACCAAGTTTAACTTGGTCGAAAGCAAGCGCCTACGTCATAACTTAATTGTAGATGGACTATGCACTGTTCTATGTCCTATAGCCTAGCAATGTATACTATATATGCATGCATGTTTATATAATATAGCACGCTAATTCTAATGCTAAACTGACTATGCATATTATATTATTGTTCCTATCTATGTATGTGTATGTGTGCATGTTTATTTTATATTAACATACACAGAACATTCTTTGCAATGTGGCTTAGGGCAATCGAGTTAATCTTGAGGTTTTTTGCGTGTGTTTTTCCCCAATGCTATTGCATTCACATTGTAGACAGAGATCGAAAGAGAGAGAGAGGGAGGGAGAGAGATGTATGCATAAATGCGTATTATACGATATCCTGTAAAATACACGTTACTAGTAAACAACAGAGGCGATAATAATCATATGGTAAGTTTGCATGCTACATGTAGACTGTAGACGAAAACGTTTCTGCGAAGACATAATTTTTTACGCTCTCTCTCTCTCTCCCTCCCTCTCTCTGGCTTCACATGTGTTGGCGTGCATATGGAAGGACGAGGACCGCCAAGTAGTTTTAGGTTTTAGGTGTAGATACTTGTGTGTAAGTTGTAAGTGTGTATCATCAAAAATCCAAGAAAAATATAATGCAATGTGATATTTACCGTTTCACACTTTACCACTTCCATTGACGACGACGACGACATAATTTTAAACCCCAAAATGATTTTATCAGATTATTTTGAGTAGATTGTGTCTGGTGTATACACAACATGCAAAATACATTGTGTACTGTGTACATTATATTGTACCTACAGTATGTATACCTACATTCCTTTCGCTCTCGTTCCTCACAATCGTTTGCATGTAGGTGCATCACATGTCGTTGAAGGATAAAACTATTGGAAATGGAGTGCATTTTATCCACATGTGGTTCGATATCGAAGGGCCGGCGGATGTTGTTGTCGTTGACTATTCACTTATTTCTGATGAAATATTTGTTGAGGGAATTCCTACAAATTCCTACTACTGCAATCATTGTTGTTGTTGTTCTTGTGTTCTAACTCTTTGCATGTGTACTATGTATATGTAGCACAGGGTACGCACATTTTGCTCTTTCATCTTTAGTTCTAATATCGCAATTGACAATGTATGTATTTACAATGTGATGATGTTACATGATCGATGCAAATTATTTTTATATTTTACCAATTTGGGCAATTTAATGACTGGACTTTGTAATAAATGTTTATTTTGCAGACGATATTTACATATTTTTTAAAATATACACAGCTCGAGCAAAATCCCTAACTGACAACCGGATGCTCCTCTTGATTTACTTGCTAGATTAGGCGTTAATCTACATTTTATCAAGAAATTTTGTGGTTTTGATTAATATTTGACATAAATACGTAATACGGAGCTATTGATATGCCCTTTGTTAGGCTTATAAATTATAGACATGCGTACATACATGCGTGCTGTCTATGTGCGTTAAATGTTTAACAATTATTATGAATAATATGATGCATAACCATGTGTTTATGATATAATATAAATATAGTGTATAAAACGATGTAATACTGCCGAAACTATTTTAACGTTCAACTGTAAAACGATTCATTGCCGTGTAGCAGCCTTTTTAGCTTGCATTTAGATATGAGCTTATTGTTAGTTGTAAATAAGCGATGTAGAATCCGGGCCCTGCTACCTGACTATGACGTAATATTATTATTCGGGACTATAGTCCAAATTTTCGCACTTAATTGCAAACCACTGCTTACTGGCTATTATTGTATGTGTATTTTCAATTACTAATACTACTAATTGTATTTGCGCATAGTATTCTCCCTATTTGATTCGGTTTATTGGTCTAGCGGCATTTGGACATACATTACAACTTTGAATACACACGTAATTTTATCATGTCAACAGACTGTAAATGACTATTTTTCCAACAATGTATACACATACACACACGTAAATATATTATGTATGCATGTGTGAACAACAGAGATGCCATGTTAGTTTGTATCGATGCCAGCTTCTGTTATTATGGTCAAGTATTTACAATTTACATCTTTGACCACAAAGTGATTTTTTCCGTCGACACAAAACTTTAATGAGTATTTTTCCAATTGACAAAGAAAATAACTTTAATGTGTAATAATATTATTTCCATTCAAAGTTAAAAACATTCTTCTAACGCTTGTCGTTTGTACTTTGCACAATCAATCATGACAATAATATCATATTCTAATTTCTAATGTATCATGTGTAAAAATATACCTCTACCTATTTGCAGAGAAACAAAAAATGTCAGTACACAAACAGTAGAAAAATCAGTCAGTTTTATCCTCATGCACTCTGTTCATTTGTTGGTAAACAAATGAACAGAGTGTTTCAATATGGCATTTGTTTTTGTACTTTGCTGTTAGTTTGCGCAAACTAACAGCAAAGTACATCACTAAAACAAACACCAGCGTTATATTAGCGTAGGGATGAATATACATATAAACAAATGATGGATTAACTATTAACTACAATGACTAAATAAATTACACGTAATTAATCGACTACTGATCATAAGATAAGACTATAAAATAGTTATGAGCTAAAAGTTACAATTACAAATCTCTTCCGTAAAATTCAATTAAATCGAGGAAATATTTTATATCTTCGATAGTGAGGGCGGAATTGTGAAGAGCCAGGACAAGATGTCCCCTTGAAGAATTCCCAAGCGACTCCTCTGCTATTGATATAAATAGCTT
>JAQIVE010003352.1:0-17013 GCA_034698285.1 Sminthurinus bimaculatus | reverse complement strand
CTCAGCCGTGTTTTCATAGCCTTTGAACGAATTTGTAAGAATAATCTTAAAATTTAAAAGGGTTTTTGAAAAAACCCAAAAAATGTATGTGTCTTATAGTTTTCGAACGCACCTTACATACTGCATACTGCATACCTACAGATGTACATTGATGGATCAAGTCTTTGTCTCTCTTCTCAAACTAATCTGTAGCATAAGCTCAATTTTCACAATTATTTCCACGGATGAAATGAGAAGAGACAAAACTGGATGGGAAATTCGTACATATTTATCGGCATTACGGGGAGTGCACAAGAATGAATATTTTGAATTATTGAACTGAGCCGAGCTTATACAGCTGAAGCTGAGACTGAGACTGTTCGCTTTCTCCATTCTGCCTCCTGTCTCTTCTTTATTTCCTATTGTAAATCTAAATCCGAATCCCCGCATCGCTCTTATATTGTGGTTTTATTTGAGATCTTGAATCGGCTCTTGCTCTTTCTCGTTCTCATTTGTCATAGTTTGTATGCATATACCTATTTAACAAGTACTTTGCCCTCGTATGTAGGAGGTAATGAGCCGGGATCCTCGGCAATGAGGAATTGCAAAGGCAAATGTTGATAATTGTCATTATACAGCATTATGCATTATATGTACTTCGGCTTTCAATGCGACAGTTTTGTTGCACTTTGTACTTTGTACAACAGTTGAATGTACTCTCATCTTTAATACATTACACCGCTAAAATATGGAACATGAAAATAATTTATGTTGCGCCAATTTGCACAGAACCAGCTCCATTCATTTAAAATGGAAGCTCAACTTGTGCATTTGAGCTTCAAAGGTACACTGATCATAAATTATTGTATTACATTATACCAATTATGAATCATCAAAATTCGTCACGTGCACTTTGAATTTACATTAGGCTCTTAATTATAATATGTGTCAAAGGATATTGTGCAATTATACATACAGTATGTAGATTCAATATTCAGATCGTCACCATAAATGTTAAATGAATCTCGGGTTCAAAATCCGAGATTGGTTATAATGCATTCTGTGTAAAATAAATTATGAATGAATGTATGCAATGTACATTCGTTCGCAATTTCAAGCATGTTATGCATTAAAGCTTAAAATTTTTGCGTTTTCCAAGGACAAAGATATAAAAATAGGACAAAATTGACCGTGGGCAGTTTTAATTGTTGATTGTTTGTGAACCAAAAGGTCGGCTGTAAATAACATAATGACTATACATAGTGAAATTATATTGCACAGTGAAGTACATTTTGCACAAGACTACTGAATGTTTTCGTTTAATTAAGTTGGAAAATAGAGACACTAAACAGTAGATGGTAAGCAAATTGTATTATTGCGTTGAGGAGATGAGTTCTCATTTGTCATTCATTCATCAATTGGCTAACTTTGATTCAACCTTGACTTTGCAGGAGGGATGCGAATTTGATTCCCCGGATCTTCGTGGTGGAGCGGATGGTCGACGGAGTTTGGGAGAGTGATAATATTGTGGTGACGAGTTCCTGGCTCCTTGAAGTCACCGGCGTCATGGAGCATCATATGTATGACATTCGAATCACTGCAGTCACCCCCACCACCGTTTTCTCCAGGAAAAGTCTGCGCTCTGGGCCCATCCAATTTTACAGTAAATACATACATATCTATATACATTATATATGCATGAATTAATCATTCAGTTTATTGTATGTTGTATTATTGTTCTCCAGACCATAACCATTTTGTTTTCAGTCTTCTCCATAACTAATTAAATGACGAGCATCATAATATCTGTGATAAATACTCTGTATGTACAAGGGAACGGAAAACAAACAAAACAAGTCTGGGGCATGTGACAGGGCTTTAGAATAGGAATAATAGGAAAATTCTGTGTTATGCAGAATAAATTATTTGCCTGCAAATCCATACGTGCATGAAATAATTTATTCTCATTACACACTACACACATCCTAATATATATAATATCTTACCATGCAAATATTGTGCAATAAAGTTTACCTTTCAAATTTCAAACCTCAGGCTATGAGACTCCACGCTTCGTTTTCCCTTGTTCCTTTCCGTTTCTTTGTCCTGGGTTGAAAAGGGTGAAATTAAGTTTCGAGGAAGGAGACAATAGCCAAGATTTGTGTTTGTTTTCCCAATAATTGGTAATTGCTACTAATGATGAATAGACGAATGGAGTATAAGGTATAAGTGAGAAGTTAGGGATCGATTCCAGATACATAGTACATGCATACATATGTGTATTTTACCCAGATATTTCATTGTCTCTTCTGTCTTTGCTTTTACACAGGTAAGGAGGTGAGGAGGACGGAGCAGGCGGAAATAGGGCCCGTCGTGTTCGACCAGAGTAGTGTGGGCACGGGCAAGAGCTCCAAAATCACCTTTCGGTGGGCCAGCGGCTCCGGGACAAACGCCTCCTGTCGCTACTCAATCTACCTCTTTGATGATGAGATCTTTGAGAAACTTGAGACTTCCGAGAGTGACAGGGCCAAGGTGAGGAATGCACAATGGGCATATGTATTTCCCTTCCTGTTTGTTTGTTTGCTTGTTTGTTTATGTAAGTAGTTTGATTTAGTTTTGTCTTCTTTTATATCCGTATTTATTTTCTTTTGAAATATGACCGCTCAGGGCTTTTGGACGACCATGAACACGGGCAAGGTGAGTCTAAACTATGGTAAAACCTACTCCATCAAAGTGTATGAGCTGTTTGGCGGGGACGAGTCGGAGACTAGGAGTGAGCGGGACTTCCGGATCCCAACTTGTCTTGACATCCACGCTCAAAGCTTCAAAAGCTGTCGTAAGTACTCAACTTTCAAGTTCTGCGCATTTGATTTTCCTTGGAAAAATAAAGGCCAAAGAGCTGTGAAGATTTTTAGAATTTAGACTAAGGACAGTTTTAACCCACATTTAAACTATTTTATAATTTTGATAATAATCCAAAATATAAAAAAGATGAGATTTTTTTAAAATGACTAAAAAGGTAACTTTTTTTATGTAAAACTGCAGCGCCGCCCAAGCCCGCCAACCTGACTGTAACAAAAGACTCGAAGGAGGTTCTGCACATAAAGTGGGACGCTCCACCCTTCACCAATGAGACCAACTACATCAAAAACTACAACTTGACCCTTAGCCTTTTTGAATATGTCAGTCCCCCCTCCTCGCCCTCTTCCTCTCTATCCTCCGCCTCCTCGTCAAGCCATCATCACGTGGCGCATGTGGTGGAGATGGGCGTCGGAGTTGGTTCTCGAAGTGTCGGTGGGAACCTGAATGTTATTAAGAAGCCGCCAGTGGGAGGAATGTCCATCGGAATCGCTCATGGACATGGAGAACATGGACTTGACCCCGGAAGTGGAGTAGGGGTACCCCTACCCGCAGCCGCCGGCGGCTTTCCCCAGACCCCCATTCATCATCCCGGTCACAGGTCACAAATTTATACAAAGTCGATCAGTGGCAACTTGACCTCCTGGACGGTCGACAGTACAAACATTAGTAGCTTTAGCAGGGTGGCGAAAATTCAAGTGTATCTTCAGGCCATAACGGAGGGCGGGTCGTCCGAAGTGACTAATGCCATCATTTCCTTTGACCATTTCTCCGAATTAGGTAAGTTCTATGAATATACATATTATGTAGACAACTTTGAATATTATCCTTCTCCAATGCCAATGCCAATGTCAAAGAAATCCTCAGCCTTTCTTTATCCTCATTAGAAAGAGATTTCAAACCAAACCAAAAGTTTTGCAGGAACTTCTTCAAAATGTTGTCACAGACGATTCTCAACTTGTCTTGCTCATCTTTTCCTAATTTTCCAATGAATTTGTAGAGCCCGGCAGTTTATTCTGGTCCAAGGTCTGGATCCCCTTTGTTTCCATCATCCTTGTAACGGCTCTGGGAGTCCTTGCCTGCTGGCTCAAAAACTACAGAGAGAAACTTCAAAGGAAGAAACAACTTCACGAGTACTTTGAGGTAAGTTTCTTACTTCTTATCGGTTTGAACAATATCAAATATGATAATAATATATTTTACAATCAATTGGGTTTAAAATATTTTTTTACCATAAAGTAATACTTCCTCAATAATAAGTATCTTGCTTCACGATTACAATATAATATATTATTAGTATTTAGTATATGTTGTTACATACTTGATCAGGATTTCATGATCAATAGATTGCGTGGGTTGTAAATATAGGTAGAAAAGCAAGAGTGTTTGCATGTAGGACAATGGAAAGTACGGACAAAGTAGAAAGCATTGTACACAATTACCTACAATTACGAAGAGTACTACTACTTTAACATTTTGAAATTCAAAACACGAACTCTGACCTTTCCTTCCTATCAACAACTTGTGTGAGGCTTACATAGACTGGTATTTGTACAATATTTGTATAATATCAGATCATGACAAACAATCTCCTTGATACTTGTCTTTGTGCATCTCATTTATGCAATCGTCAATAATAGTATGAGACAGGAAGGTATCTATCAGTAATCAGTATAATCTGTAATATACCATTGTAATAGTAAAAAGTATATTATGCATTACACATACGTTGAATCTTGTTCCTTTTCAAAATTTTCTCCATGCTACATATTATGTTTTGCCTCATCCTTGTCTTCTCCTTTTCTTCCTTCGAATTCGGAATCTGAGAACTTCCTCTTTGTCAATCAATCAAATAGAAATTCATCAAAGAGATTGTACTTGTACTTATACACATATTACATATTATATACTCTGGGTATTTCCCCCCGTGTGCTCCTATTTGTCCTATTGTTCTGAATCTTGGAATCTCAAACACGGAATCCAGGTTTCAAATTCTTCAAAGGGTTTCCGTATTTATATTTGTAGGTATACATATATTTACTTGTGTACATTCTCTATTATGCATGTATATTTATAGCTGTATAGATTTTCTCTGTCAGATTGATTCAAAGTTGTGCTCCAGTTAAACAAATCTTTTTATCCCCCGCCGATCTCACGATTGGGGATATTGAATTGGGCGAGTTGAAAAGGGCAGAGGAAGCAGGAAATTCAATATATTGTATATTGTATGTACTTATATATAGGCAAAACAATCGGAATAGAAAAAAACTCGCAAGTAGTCAAAATCAGGTTGAAAAAATTCATATTACATAGCAATAAAAATGAAATTAAATGTAATTTATTCAATTTATTGTGTATTAATGGAGAGGCTGAGAGACAATAGCATACATAGAACTGATTGCCAGTCTTAAAATATCTAGGATAAAAAATGATGGGAGATGCACAATGTGATTTTCTCAGGCTATTAGTGTGCATTGTGTCAGCAGCTAATTTATTGCAACCTTCGTGTTCATGCTCATTGCTCATGCAAAAAATGCCATGTTTATATGGTTTATGGTTTATGTATCTAAGAAAATGATGCACGAAGAAGAATGATGATGATGATTTGTCTTATTATACACACGTAGTTTTTTCATCTTTTTCCATTTTGTTTTTGGTATTTTTCTAGAAACTAGACAAGGAGAGCATTCAAGTGGATCCTACGATCGAGGAGAGGTATGCGTCCAAGTGGGAAATCTCGTCCGGATCGATCGTCCTGGGTCGCGTGATTGGAGAAGGGGCTTTTGGTTTGGTGAGGAAAGCTCTACTCTACAAAAATGGGAGGAAAATCACCGTCGCTGTTAAAACACTTCGAGGTGAGGATGCAAAAAAATATAATATATTTTTTTGCATAATATATAATATAATATAAAAAGCAAAAAAAAAAACAACAAGCTCAACTTTTCCATGGTGTAGTGCTAATTTAAAAGTCATATGCCTACTTACTAACTAGAATAACTAGAATTTTATGATAAAGCTACTTATTGTAATACAAAAATTCATATTATTCAATATTCCGAGTTGTTTTGCAAGCATTTTGCAACCTTGCATAAAAGTATTGTAACCACAATATTTTATGCATTTCCTACTCTTAATGACGAACTTTCAATCATATAATATGTATTGCGATTCAAATTTGCACACGTTAAATGTTAAATACACATTTTTTGCCCAAACGTTCTATACGTGACTCGGAATGCCGAACTGTCATTTTGTGTGTGTGATACTTTCTCCAACTTTTCTCTGTTTTTATTTGAAAACCTCAAAACAGGAAGAATCACTCCAAACTTCAACCTTTTACTTACAAAAAACGGGGTGAAGTGCAAAGCCCTGGAGGCAATAAGTGTAGTTTTTACATAAGTGGTTAAAAGGCGGTTACGGCTAGATTTTAGAGTGCAATTCGGATGAGAATCTAGAGTTCACATTTATAGTTATGTATGACGTATGGCACACTATGTATACAATATACATAGTTACATAACGCTAGATGAATACGTACATGTTATTGTATACAAGTTGAAGTTGAAGGACAAGTGCAAAACAAGATCACGAGGACCAAAGCAAACTTAGAGTGGCAAAAATATTGCAGAAAAGAAAGAGTGAAAGCTTAAGTGTTAAGGAAGGAAAAGAGCGAGAAAAGAAATAATGTTTATTTACATTATGACACTTTTAGTTTTATGTGGAAAAAGCAGTTTTGAGTCCACTTGTAAATCTTGTCTGTTACGTCGTCTGCCTTTTTCTCTGTTGAATTGCGTTCTCTTTTTTACAACTATGTACTTCATAATATATATATTATATGTGTAATGTGTATTATGTAGCAAAACAACAAAGCGTTTTCCTGCACGTTCCGAAGCTTGTCCTTTTTATTGCACAATTAGACAGTATTTTACACAATATTTTATAAAGTAAACGTAGGTACTGTGCACTGTGCAACCTTTTAGGTGAGTTGACTTGGCTGTTAACTGTAAAATTTGAGCAAACAGATACACTCTTTAAAAGGCAAGGACAAGGACAATCAATTAACTTTTGTGTGTATGTGTACAGTGTACAGTGTACACATACCGTCCAATTAAGCCGCTGCAAATTATCTCAGCATTTACCTGTACCATATTTTAAAACATGGCTGAAATCAACGCGATACTCGAAAATGCCATCAAAATGGGGAAATAGGTACTTGATGCTTGTCCTGGAACTCTTTAAATGCCGTCTGCTGTGTTTATGTGTGTATATATGTTATAATTTAACTATGTACATAGTTAAATTATAGTATGTATATTATATGGTACAAAGTTCCTCCCGGCTCCGGACTGCCCATGTCCTCTCCAATTTCGACGGTGTCTCCTGCAGACAGACCGGCGGCAAGGAAATTTAGTATACATATCTACGTACTATGCAAATTTATACATATATCACTGAGTCAGTCTAACTTCAAGTTGACACTTTGAAAAATCCAACTGTATGTATAGGTGAAGGGTTGATAGTGGAACAAAATCGTGCTATCATGTTTCATTTTTACACACAAATTAAAGCCGTAGGCCACGTATATGGACAAAGTGAAGTGGAGCAAGTTCAAAGGAAGGAAAATTTGTCAGCATTTTTTATACTTTTTTAAATGCTTCTCATTCCATTCCATGCCAACGGCCCCATTTCCCATTTTATATTTTATACCATGAATATAGCCCAGCACTGTAAATACAAATGCTCACAAGTAAATACAAATAATATGTTGATACTCATATAGGACAAAAAGTTTTTCATGGAAGCTGGTTATAAACTATAAACTATATTATTATACAAAGTCGTTTGGAACAACTTTTCGCCTCATTTCCCAGTCTCTGAGTCTGCAATTCCTATTCCGTATTCCATATTCCATATTCTGCTCCACTTAAGCCCTTTTCCTCCATTTGAAGGGAATAATATCGCACAAAGCAGAGGGCCGGGGAAATAATTTATAGTGTTTAGAAAAAAATTCTCGGGATTTTCATCCATGAACAATGAACAACTTACTTACTCATAGTCTAACTACATATTATGCATAGTTTTTTCTTTTTTCTCATCCATCCTCAAACTCAAACTCATTGTTCCTCCAACTTGAACATTGACGATTTATGTGTATACAATGTATAGTGTATACACTGTATTTACATACGTGTCTGGTTTTTAAATATTAAAAGATATTACACCACACTCATAGTATGTGTGTACATTTTATTTTATTTTCTAGCAGATTTTGTTTATTTTTTCTGCAAAATTTTCTGGAAAGTAACAGGAAGAAAGAATTGAGCACAAACGCAAAATATATACATATAATAAATAGAATTTGTTTGCTGTTTGCTGATATTAGTTGAGAAAAAGAGAAAGTGGTTTGTTTTGTCGGGTAAAAGTTTTTTGTGCGACTTTTCTCAAACCATGAAACAAGTTTAATCTGACTGTATGTTGGATTATGTATATGCAATATGCATGCCTATCTAGATTTTCCCAGGATTGAGGGAAAGTTGAGCTTAAGTGTTTACTCCGCAGTTGTTGTTGTTGTTGTCGTTTTTGTTGATGATGTTAAGAGATTTGAGCTGCCAATGAAAAATGATGATAAAATAATGTACATACACATATTATGCCTATATTGTATGATTAAATTGTGTGTTGTGCAGATGGAGTGGATGAGACGGACTCTGGTAAGTTTTGGGAGGAATTTAATATTCTCAAAGGACTGGATCCACACAAGCATGTTGTAGGCCTCGTGGGCATCGTCAAGACGAACATTCCCGCTCTTGTCGTCGAGTATTGCAGTGGAGGAGATCTCCAGACTCATCTCAGAAAGGTTTGTTATGTATAAAATATAAAATATATGTCATATGTATGTATATTTAAGTTTTTCCTCGACTCACATTCCTATGAGCTTAATGTTTGTGTATGTATCTGCACATATCATGTTATAAACTAAGCTCATCATCCTTTTGTCATCCTCTCCTCATCCCCTCTCGAGTTGCCAAATTGAATTTGGAAATTTGAATTGTGATATTTGACACTAAACTTTTGAATTATATGCATGACTTGAGACGTGCGAAAAAGATGCACGACGCACGTCTCAAAATCAAATGAGGAAAAAAGGGGGCAGACGAAAGCCCAGACGTAGACACTAGACACGCTTATACTGATACGCATACATATAATATGTAGAGTAATAGTAACAGAGTCTCAGACTGACAACACTTTCTTTGACTGAGATTTACAGACTCAGACAGCTCAGCGGACTTAAAACTTTATTTTTATCAAGTGGGCATGGAAAATGCAAAATTTAAAACGAGAAGAATAACTTCAAACTTGACACTTTCATTCAGCTTTCACCTTCTCGTTCCCCCTTTCCTTTCAAGTTCAACTTTCCCCATTGTTTCATATTCCTTGGAATTTTCTCGCGTTCCCTTTCTCCTCCAGTCCACTGAGCAAAACTTGAAGCTTGAAATGAGCAGGACGAGGACAAAAAGTGACATGCAATTATTTTTCGCAGCCCATTCACTATATTATGCATAATGTGTAGGTAGTATTGGATAAAGACAGCCAGACTTCATTAATGCAAAACTCACAGTTCATTCAATGCTTTTATAATGTTGAATTACTCCCAAGTTTGAAGCAAAATGACAAATGTCCAATAACGCACGTATCTTGTTTAGGATGTGTACAGTGTACAGTACACAGTACACACACGTAGTCACGTCTTTAATTAATCTGAATTCTTTAATTATCACCCACAGCCTGGTCTTATGTATTTCCTGGAATTATAACATAATACGTGCATACTATTGTGTTTATGAGAAGTTTTTGCTGGCGGCTGTACGCTGTACGCGCAGCTGACAATGACATTGGGTAAATTAAAGAGCATTATGAATATATATAATGATGTCATATGCAAATTAGTAGGACGTACATGTGTACATTTCTGGAAAAAGTTATCAAGGTCTTTGTGCAATATTTTGTACTTTTGATGGAATTATCCATTATCCATCCACATACTGTATGATCATTGAAAATGGATTCCATATCATACATCCCAATACATGAGCAATCCTTGAAAACTAATCTCAAAGCAAAGCACAAGTGACTGTTTTGTCATTATTTGTTCCCGCTCCATTTGTCTTTAGACTAGAAAGTTTAATATGTAAAATAGATTGTTTTGTCAGTCGGGAGAAGTCAAAGTCCTACATTTTTACCCTACGGAAATTCTATAGTCATTAAAAAACTTAAAATTGCAGAAAAACTTTAACCGAGTTGATTGAAATGGATTTTCGGGGAATGTGACAAAAAGTAAAAACTTTCTGTTTAAATATGAAGTACAAATTAGTATTATAATAATTTGTCTGGCACTATTGTCCCCATCTTTCTTTTCAATCAAGATGTTGAAATTCCCCGAATAAAGTGCACATTTTAATGGCTAACATGAAAGAAAAATCTTGACTGTTACTTTGTTACTTTCCCACGCGCTTTTAAATCAATCAATTATTTTTAACGAGTTAATAAAAATTGTAAACTGTTTGTAGTCGGAAATTTAATTGGGAAAGTAAGTACATACATATATCTTTTTGCTCCACTTTCAAAGTTTACAGAATGGATAACATGTAAAATACACTATTTGTATATGTAGGAACTGTTGATTGGCTCTGATATTGATACCTACATACATGTTTCCAGGTTTCCCCGATATTGTTTTTCAGTTTTACCACCTTTTTTTGATTGTGAAAATGGAAAATCAAGCAATTTATCATTCACCTACTTACATTTACGAATTATAGACGCCGGCTGATTTCACCAAAGATTTAATGACTGAACGAATGAATGCACAAGGCTAAAGCTTGCATCTTATTTCCTACCTTGAATTCCATTGACTGAGAACTTTTTTGAATGAGATTTCGAATGTTTGGAGAATACATACACATACACAATGGATAGCAAATAAAAATTGTCTCATTCTTATTTGAGTGGGGAATTTCACCATCTTGAATCTTGAACCTCGCACCATGGTCATGATCATGATGATTAATGAAGGATCTATTTTTCACAATGAGTCGTATTTATCTCGGAAGGTGTTTAATTAAAAGTGGGATGAGTTTTTACCTCCCACTTACATATTGTTAGCTACATACATATTACATATATACATATATTTGTCAGTCTCTAATTGTAATTCTAATTGTCTGTTTGTTTATTTTTTTGCATAGGCGTCCCAGTCTCGAGGAGGATATCACCGTCGGTTTTCGCACAACAGTTCAAACACCAAGTCGGACGGATCCGGCTCTACAACGTCAAGCAGCAATGGTAAGGAACGACGAGCGAAAAGCTAGAGTAAATATTTATCTACATTTGACAATTTAAACTACATGTTCATGAAAAAACGTGAGTGAAACTAAATACATGCATGCAAGTGTTGGAAAAAAATGTTGAAAACTGCGCGTCACGTTGTCTAAAATAAGAAAGTTTATACAGACATTAAAGATAAACACAAAAGGCGTTTTATATATATGTAATATGTATGTATAATGTATCCTGAAAATTGTTTGTAGGCTGATTAAGTATCGATGGTGACTTACTAATACTTGATCAGGGTTGTATAATGAAATGTATCCGATGAATGACAAATGAGATGAAGCTGCTTGTTATTCATGTACTTACTTATACATACATATGTACATATGTATGGTGGGCTTTATTTCAATCTGACAGTGTTTAGTGTTTAGCAATTCGGGATTAGGAATTTAAATTGCAAATTAATTGAATGCAAGCAAATATTTAATTTTCCAGGGACATTCACTGCACTCAATTCTAACTATGTACAAGTTTTGTTTGTGGTATTATTTTATTTTGCATTGTGGATTTCACAAGGCATCTCCAATTCTGTGTCCAACTCCTACTCCAAGTCACAAATAAAATTGAAAGTGGAAGTGAAATGAGAGACGCGAAAGAGAGAGAGAGAGAGAGAGAGAGAGAGAGAGACAACCCAATTAAAATTAAGAGCTAAGGGAAAAGACAGAAAAGAAAATGATGTGGAGTAAAATATGTGGGCCAGAAGAATATTAGAGAAAACGAAAGAGAAGTATAAACGAAAAGAATAATATGATTGTCATATAAAGTTGTATGCTGGAGATGCAAGGGAACGGGAAAACAAGGAATTGCTCAGTTCGACATTTGATATACTCTCATTAATTGATTATTATCATAAGTACTTTGTCTTGAGCAGAATATCTGACTATATACACTATATGTACATATGAGGGGCGGTAATGGAATTGGAAATGGAGACCAAGATAAAGATGAAAATGAAAGTGCTTTCATTTCGGAGCCAGACCCACAGAGTCGTTTTCATTCTCCCTGTGGGAATTTCGGGCTTGTGTGTATACTGTGTACATACGTATGAATTCTCTCACAAGGACTCTGTTTCAGAATTCTGTTCTCACATGGATCCGCACATGAGTTGGATAAAAGTATTATGATAGTTAGATATAATATTTGCAACTTGCTATGTATATCTAGAATGGTTCAAACAAACGAAAGAAATTTCCCCAAAGCGGTTTGTTGTCTGTTATACTTATAAATGAACCCATTGTACATAGTACATACTGAATAATTACAGATATTAGGCCAACCCAATCGATTTCCATAAGTGCTATGTACATATAATATAAAGTTGGAATTTAATTTCCCATCGTTATTCGGTGCCGATTGGGGGTTAATTGTTTGCTTGGTGGCGTGTGACGTCTATGTATACACTAAACGTGAATTTTAAAGTTTAAGTACACATATTCTTAATTCTTATGAACACGAGTTTCATCAAGGGGATAAATCCCCAAATCCCCCAAACAATAGATGTCACATGTGTGGATACAAGCACGGTTGGACTTGACAAGTACATAGTAGTTAAAACGTGACAGTGGTCCACTTCACTTTTGGTTTCCGGGCAAGAGTCAACCAAAAACTTTGAGGATAGAAAACGATTTCCTCGCAATGCAATGCATATGACAACCTGGTTCTTCCTTATTTGATAAAGCCAAAGGCACACCAAGGTCGTTCTAACCCAAACAAACGGTGTAAATACTTCGTATATGTACCATCATCTACGTATTTATACTGAGGATGAGGATTGTGGAATAGTGGACCTGATTACTGGGAAGGACACCAGCATTTTGCCTCACTCGGTAAACAAAACGTGATTCCTGCGGCAGGCTGCACCAGAACCTAATTATTACCTTTACCGAGAAACCCTGTTTGATATCAGATCCAAAAAATAAGAGAAAGTACAATTAACATACAACAACAAACAAAATTCAGCGGAAATTGATAGGACACTATTTTTGCAAGTATTTTTTGTTGCAAACATATCAACGTCTCCGTTTTTTGCGCCTTCTTCTTATTGTTAGCATTTGGACCGCTGCCTACTGCCAAGTTCTTAAATGCTAGTAATTAATTGAGACGGTACATATAATAGATAATACCCTAATTGTGACAAGTGCTTTTATAAGCTTAGGTACTAACAACTAGAACGCAGTAGTTGTAATTAACTTTGTCACTATTCTTGATGAAAAAAGGTATTTAACTGAATTATATCTAACGCCGTTACTTTTTCTCCAATACAACGTTTAGTCCGAGGTTAACTAATACCGATGAGATCAGGAATACTTATTATATTATCATATTATGTAGTTGCTATAATTTGTCTTAAATTTTTGCAAAAGCTGTTATTATTTTATTCAATAATGCATCAAAGGGTTGAAGGCACCCATAATTCACGATTGCGATTAAATATGGTGGAATTTGTGAAATTATTATAGATTGCATAACTGTAGATTGGTAATGGGTGATGGGAGACATAAGTCATACATATACATGTGTAAAATATAAATATGATACAATGTTTTTTGGTTATTTTTTTATGTATTCCAGAAGGTCGAGTGAGGCTGACGATGGTTACCAACGAAGTATATTTTATTGGGAAGCCGGAACCGGAGCCAGAGACCATCACTGAATTGGATTTGCTCTCCTACTCCCGACAAATTGCCTGTGGAATGGTATGCTTTCATGTTTCTTTTCATTTTTTCTTCGCATCATCCTCTTGCCTCTCATCTTATCATAAGATATAAAAACTCTATCTATCTATGTCACATCAAAACCCCGCACGCCCAGTTTTTCATTGAAAAATTCATACCATGTATAGTTTTATATATAGAATATACATGAAAGTGTGCGACTTTTCAATATACGACAGTCTAGCTTCATTCTTCATTCACTTGACATTATTGTATTATTTTTGTCTAGTCTGTATATTGTATGTATATTGAAAAGCATAACTTGAGTCCTCCGTGTTTTACCTTGTTGTGTGTTTTTTTATATGATATGATATGATAAATAAAAATATTATGCAATATCCGACGACGTCTGTATGCATTATGTATGTATCTGTGTATTTGGTATGTGCAAAAAATAATGAAAAAATAACTCGCTCAGTACATTAAACCTTATGGGATTACATGTATAAAAAAGGAGGCCATACCAACACACATAAACATAAAACATAACACAGCACAACATATGTACACTGTACAATGTACAAGCTCAAGAGATGGAAAGGATGGATTCTGATTCGAAAAAAGTAATTTTATTTCTTCTATGCTGTGTGTAGGAATTTTTATCGTCCAACAAGATCGTCCACAGAGATTTGGCGGCGAGGAATGTTCTCATCACATCCAATCGGACGTTGAAAATAGCGGATTTCGGTCTGAGTCGAGATGTCTACGAGCAAAATTGGTACAAAAAGAGCTCTGACGGCAAGATCCCTGTCAAGTGGCTGGCTCTTGAGTAAGTGCATCTTGTTCCATCTTCCCTCCTACTCCTACTCCATGTCCTTCCTCCACTTGGTGATATTACACATTGCATATACATACAGTTACAATAATAGCCGTATCTATTGATTATATATTTCCATATCTATGTATGACACACCATGTAAATAAAATGTCGTTGTTTGTCCTTTTTGCCTGCAGGTGTCTTCTCCAGGAAGTCTATACGACCAAATCGGACGTGTAAGTATACACATATTATATTATTCCATAAAAATCAAATGCATCGTTGAACATTGAGTATTTGTCCAATATACATCAGCACCATTGTATAAAAGGTAAATGCACCATATACTGCCGGTTACAAAATAACTTGACCTTTTTGAAGAACTTTAAAGCATTTTAACAAAAATTTTGCTGTTTCACAGCGGTCAAGTTATTTTATGAAAATCAGTATCCTGTTTTATACAGTTCATTCACAAACAACCATATAAAAGTCCGGTACAAACCTTGAAGGCAAAAGGCAAATATGTGATTTTACACATACTTTAATGTTGCGGAAGGAAGTAATGATCATATCAGTAATATTATGTAGGATAAAATTGGTCAGGAAATCCATCCAAACCAGAAAATAGCCTTGTTTCTCCATTCACTCGTCTGTTCACAGGCAAATTTGGAATATTATGTGCAAAAAATTGTACATGTGAGAGCATCAAACGTTTGATTATACTATACACACATTCAGTGATGCCCACGCATATTAGATAGATATTAATATTGTACATACCCTTGGAATTTCAATCTTTTGCATATTTTCTGCTTTCTTCGCCAAAGCAAACCAGACGTTGAAAAGGGGGAAATTATTTCCCGTACCAGTTACGCAGGATCAGCTTTGATTCGTCATTTGTCTCGAGTCGTATTACAGTACATATGAGTCAGGAATAAAAGGAGGATGAAATATTATATTATTATGATTGTAGAACAATTCCGCGTATTAACGTGCTTGCTGTGCCTTTTGTACAATACAATACAATACTTTGATCTTTGTACTTGTATGTATGATGGATGTATGTGTAATGTGGATGTCTCTGCTTGCTTGCTGTGATTCTGGTTTTCCGATTCCGATCCTGATTCGTGTGTGGGAAATTTTGCCCTCTGCTTTGTCTTGTCTTTTCTTCCTCATCCCACGAACCACGATAAAGCAAAACCTCCAAAAGAACAAGACGCAGCAAGCAAGCAAGCAAGCAGCGAAGACCGAGAAATACACGAAAGAGCACTTTCATCTCGGTGATGTGATAAAAGGGAAATGAAAGAGTAGAGTAGAGCAGAGCAGAGCTGGAGAGTGTATTAATGTATTATCAGTTTATAATAGCAGGTGAAAAGACAAAAAGGGAATTTCTTGCTCTCCTACACAAGTTAGTCTTCCAATCAATGGAAAGAGAGGAGGGAAAGTACCTCACCATATACAGATTCTGTGTACCTATATGGATTTATGTATATACTGCAAAGCCACAGACTAGGTTGATTTTGTGCAGCAGAAGGAGAAACAGAAAGAGTCAGAAGCGACAAAGAGAAAGGTAGAAAGAGAGAGAGAGACAGAAAGAGGAAAAGGTAGAGAGTCTTTTCCTAAAACCAAAGCCGATTCGGTTCAGTTCAATTGAATTGGATTTGGATTTGGTTACGTTGGTTGGACCTTGGATTGAATCGGATCGGAGACTCGTGGCTAATAGACAGCTGGATAGACACAACTTGGCCAAAACTGTACATACATACATACATAGTCCAAACTGGATGTACAAATACATATAGAAGCGTTGCGTATATACATACATATTGTAAAAGAGGGAGAAGACAAGCAAGTTTCTTCGGGAACAATTAAACCGCTCACAAAACGACCCTCCACAAGGGAAGCCAAAAACCATGGCATGAATTATAAATCATGTACGACACAGTGTGTATAAAGTGCACTCAATCAGTGCATGTACAATTAAATTTATTTATCTCTATATGAAAGGAACAATTATTATCAAGCTTTAATTTTCGAGATTTTATAGCAAGAAACACTTTCCTTTTAGGACCTTTTTAATACTTGCGTCAGTATTTGCGGGTCCTCAATTATTGAGATGAAAATGATGAAATTTCAAAGCATCTCGGTCAAGTCCCGCACTTTCAAAAAATCCACATTTATCCTGATGTACATATGTATTAGGTAACCCATGGCGGCTAAACTTTTTCTATCATTTACAAGGTGGGTCAGTCTGAGCCCAAAACCTCCAACCAGTGCTGGAGGAAAAAGTTTGGTGTCATGTTTATTTTA
>JAQIVE010003351.1:0-17013 GCA_034698285.1 Sminthurinus bimaculatus | reverse complement strand
TTTTTAATTCGGAAAACTTTGGCGGACACACACACACACAGACAGACAGAATTGATGCTTTAGAGTAATAGTAGATACTGTGCATAATATGTATAAGTATATTCAGCTAAATATTTTGAGTTGCCTCCAAAGTGAGCAAGTCGCTGTTGAATGGGATGATATCCCGTCTTTTTGTTTCCCAAGTCCTCCACCGTTGAAACGTCCCAACCGTCACATGACCACACTGGAACTAGACACTGGAGTACATACACAAATTTTACAATTTTTAGCAAGCCGTTGCCCAAAATCTGAACAATTTTCATCAAAAATACGCATATTTAAGTATCTAAATACAAGACAGCGTTTACTCACCGAATTGACAGCTCTAACCACTTCTTTTCCAGTTTGAGGGTCCTTTGTTCTCACAGCACAAACGCAGGCTCCCTTAAAAATATTAGATCACGTTGCTTAGCTATTTAATTTGTAAAAAAATGTGTACCTATCTAACAAAGTATTTTGTATGTAGAATGTAGAACTTACACATCCGCCCTCCCTACAGGTCCATTTAGTTCCCTTCAAGTTAGCCTCGTCCCGGATAAAATCCACGAGACGGGAGTCTGGCGAAAACCCGCCGCTAGTTGCATTTGCTATATTTAAAATAATTGATAGACAGTTTGAATTTTGAATTGTCAGGGAAACTTTTTGTTCCAGCTTAAATAGGTACCAAATTTTTATGTGTGCATGAAAGAATTTTCAAATACCCGAGTATTTTTGGCCATTGATGTGAAATGAAACGCTGCCCTTTCCAGTCCCTGTCTTGTCCTTCATTTTGAGCCTGTAAATACCAAAAAATGCTTAAATACACAATATCAACAAGTCGGATCAAAATTCACGGTACAAAAAATGTGCAAACGTTTTACGCTATTTACAATGCAAAAGGGACGAATTCATAGGTACAAAATACAAAATAATTATAATTTATACAGTAGTCTGCTATTTAAAATAGTTTTTTACCTGCTAGCTAATATATTGTAAAAATGTTGTCAATATTAACCACAACAGCTGACCACTGACCACTATGGGATAGAGTTGTCTGTGCAGGTGAAGATTACGGCGATAAATTAAATATATTCAATTGACGACAATTGCAGGGCTCCGTCTATCCGTCTCTCTGCCGATCTCCTCCACTTGAATGAAATGCTATATCATTCTATGCGATGTTTTGAAAAGTTGGCCTTGGATATACGAGAGCTTATGCAACGAATAAAATTAAATGTGTGCATCATCATTCATTATCATTATCAGGGGCTCAATAGCGTGTTGACTGGTCTGGGAGTGAGAAAGTATTTAGACAAGTAGCAAAAACGTCTGTGTGCATAAAACGTACGATTTTGATACTCGAGTATTTTTTGCCTTGTTAAACCCACCCAAATACTCAAATGCATAATATTCTCATTCCTTTAATTTTTACGCCAAATCTTTCACGTTCTAAAGGAAAAAATACATATGTATGTAAATGCAGAAAACTTCTAAGACGAGGAAAAATTTAAATATGTTTTTTTGCGCCCAGAAATCTTATGACCTTGAGAAAAAAATCTTGTCAAAATTTTCATAAGAATTTTGACAAGATTTTGAGGTAAAATTTTTTTAATTTTAATCAACGTTTGATGAGATTTTGACGAAATATCAAATATTATCAAGCGTGTCAAATCTTATGAAATTTTTATGAGGTTTAACAAGATTTTTTTCTAAGGGGTATTTTTTTTGGCTGATTTCATCCCAAACTTTGGTCAATGAAAAATGCATGTGAGTGCTGTACAAAAGACAGCATACAAAAACTGGTAGTGAGCATTAAAATTGTCCTTAATTCCGCGTAAAACACAAAACCTGTTCTTGTCCTTGATCAATTTTTATTTTTCATGGATTTCCACAGTCTCACATGGAATTTACTTGCAAATTTTGTCCGTTTGCTTAATTTTGGATCTTCGTCCACTCGTTTTCTTGACTTTTGCCCCTGTTTTGGTTTTAGTTTTGCCCAAATTTTAATTTTAAGCGACATGACGCCGGGAATTCTCTTTTTCATCGGCGCGTTTGCCACCTACAGCCATAGAGCGAGTTTAGAGCCGCTGGCTTTAAAACTGGCCAATTTGGGCCACCCCATCACATTTTGTTCTCCCATCCCCTCGAAAAATCCGACCGTCCTTTCCCACCCCAACATTACAGAATTTTATCCTAAAGAACTGTCGACATTTTACCAGAGTGTGCACACCGCCTGCGGACTTCAAGGACTCCGGAAAATATTCCCACATTTTTTCAACGAGGTCAACCGTCCGAATGACCCGGATCCACAATTGTGCGGCAATGGCTCCGCGGTTTTCGGAACCGCGCATGAAATGTGCCGAATTTTTTTTACATCCCCAGAGTTTAAATTGTGGTTGAATAAGGAGCTGGAGAAAAAAGCGCCGTATAAAATTGAGCTGTTTATTGTGGACAATTCCTTGAACGAGTGTTTATATGCAGTGGCGGCTAGATTGGGAGCAAAGGTCATCAGCTTTACAGCCTCGGGGTATGTTCTGCCCTGGCACTACGATTTGTATCGAGTTCCCCTGGAGAATTCGATTTTGCCCCTACCAAGGGATGGCGATGTCGATTATGGTAGAAGGCTGAGAATGGGTCAGGGTATTGGTACATTGGATCAGATCAATGACATTGTGGCCACGGGAACGGCCTTTAAAAATTGGAAAAATATGCACTTGGCCAAGTTGGACGAGCTGGTGAGGGACACTTTGACCTCTGACCTCGTGGGAGAGAAACTGCCGAATTTGGAGCAGCTTGTGGATCAGGAAGCGATCATGTTGATCAACACGCATCATTCAGATTCCTATCCAAAATCGTTTCCCCCGTCGATCATTCCGGTGGGGGGAATGCATCTGGATTTCGAATCTGAAAAAAAAGCCAAGGATAGAAAATTACCAGGGGTAAGAAAATCAAGGATGACTAGAGATAAAAAAAGAAACTACAAAATTTTATGCGAAAAAAACAAGTTAAGCAGTATTTTGTCCAAAGTTGAATAATAGTTTCGGATTAAGATTTTAAAAATTGGTACCACCCTTTAAAAAATATCCGATCAACTTTGATCAAAAGTTCATGAGATTTGATGAGATTGGTTTGATGTGCATATGGTTTCAAATTCGCATCATCTTTGATCAAATTTTGATAAGATTTTGGTGTGCACGTCATATCATCTCATCATAATTCTACCAAATATTTACCATGTCAACAATTTATATCGATCGATTATGATCTCATGAGATTTTGGTAGTTTCATATCAAAATTTCATGAAAGTTGATGAGATTTTCGACCAAATGCGTGTCAAAATCTCATCAAATATTTGCGAAGAAATTTTTCTAAGGGTAAACAAATATTCTGTAATCAAAACTAATTGTTTTAAAAGGTAGGTCAGCGAATTGACGGCGGGAATTTAACTACACCAGGGGAATTTCCCTGGCGAGTTTTCTTGGAATCAGGGTCAGGACCGGCCGCAGTTCGTTGCCAGGGAACCTTAATCAAAGATGACTGGATTTTAACAACGGCCAGCTGCATCTCTCCATCAGCCCACTTTATCCTTATACACATGAGGGACTATGATGAGATGTCCAGGGCACAAGTGCCATATCTTTCAATTTCATCGACCTGGATCAAACACCCATCATACAACAGCGGACTGAGTCATGATTTTGACATTGCTTTGGTTAAACTCGAGATTCCTGTCCAATATAATCAAATGGTAATAAAATAATCTCCAGTTACTTGATCATTTTCATGGTCCTATTGTGAATAAAATATTAAACAATATTTTATTTCCCCAGATCCAGCCAGTGTGTCTCCCTTGGTTGAATAAATACGAGAGTTTCATCGGATCTACGGTGACAGCAAGCAGTTGGGAATTCGTCTTTCAAGGTTCGTCACCAAGGCCAGTTCCTCAACTAAAAAAAGTGGACTTGCCATATTTGGCTAGTTATCAATGCAAGCATGAAATGAAAAAGCTTCATCTTACCAGTCCAAATGTGACGGCTAACATGATGTGCACCTTTAGGAAAGATGCTCACTTGTGCAAAGTATGTTAAAACAATAAATAAAATTGGTAAATAGTTGACACATAGAACAAATCATGTTTGATAAAAATGCACGGGTTATTATCAGCAATTATTGATTGAACTTGAATTGTTGTTTTTAGGACGACTTTGGAGGTTCTTTAGATTATTATGACAGGTCTGTTGACACATATTACGCCATTGGAATCCCAATCGGAGCCCACTATGACTGCAACAATGTGTATTACCCACAAATTGCAACCAACATCATGGCCTATTTAGACTGGATCAAAGCAAACACCGCAGGTAACTTCAAATGCCAGCATTTAATGCACATTTTAAAATTGTATTATAATTGTGTAAAGCTTAAAAAACATTAAAATAATTTATCCTTTGCTCATCTTTCCAGGTGAAAAATTTTGTATTAGGTGAGAAGAAAGCCATTTGGCAATTTATAACAACCTTTTGACCAAGTTCAAGTGCTTGCTTTTCATTGTGACAACAGGTACACTAAAGGGTTACATTTACAATTAGTCATTTACTTCTTAACTAATATGTATGTAAATATGTATAATTTATTGTGTATATGGAACCTAGTAAAATAATAAAAAGTACATACAAAACAATACAACGTCATCAATTGTTGTCATCACAAAGGAACGAAAACAAGACCTATTATGATTCCTAAAAACATAATCGTGCTCAATTTTTTAAAGGTTACTTTTTCTGCGATTTTTTCAGGTTGCATTGAACTTTGTTTAACCTTAAAAACTAAAAACTATATAAAAACAGAACCAATGCAGAATGCAGAATTTATATACTTACGTTAGATCTTTTTATATCACATTAACTTTCTTCTCCTTCTTGTTAGTTTTATGCGCATTTTAAAGGAGTATATTGTACATGTCAGTAAACAGTAAAATAGTAAAAAATAAAAAGTATTAAAATGTTGAGGACGAAAGAATAACAGTAAAAAAAGAAATGCGTGGTACAATTCAACAGACTCAGCTTCTGATTATAGTCTGGATATTTTGAAAAATCAGGCGCTCGTGTTACACGGGGCTACTTTTATTTTCTTGACCCTGTCCTTCTCATCCGCTTCCGGTCTAAAGCTGAAGTATTTGTCATCCTTTCCAAAGTCGTTTGCTTCTGCTAGTGTATCTGGCAATTTTCTATTTCTAGTCTCGGGAATCCAAGATGTTGCGAGAAGGCCAATGATTGACAGGGTTCCCATGGCTACGTACGGCAAGGATACATTTACCTTCCCTATATAAATCATGTATGGACCAATCGTCGAAGCAGATGTAGCAATCAGTGAAGCAAAGGATGAACCCGTTGATCTTAACGATGTTGGGAAGATTTCCGCTCCTGGACAAAGTTAAGCAAGAGTTAAGCAAGCTCAATGAATTGCAGTTAATTATATAGAAATGTCATGGTTCCGTAGTTTAGCCACTAAATTTCTCCACTACAACGGGTTTAAAATAAAATTTACCTTGCATGTACACAACGAGGAAAGTCAAGTTGATAGCGAACCTGCAAACAGTAAAATATACATACACACAACCCATACAGTTAGATTTTTTAAATTTAAGTGTAGTACAGTAAATTTGCAAGAAATGTGTTATGGGTCTAACTTTGCAATCATCATGAAGGCAATTGTGTAATTTCCTGGTCCAGCGGTTGCAGCTCCAAAACAAGCGACGGCACAAACCAGAAAAAATACAATGCTTGTCCATCTCCTCCCAATTTTTTCGACAAAGACTCCACCAAGCGCCCCCGATGGGATTTCAATGATGGCCAGAATGAAAAATATTAAAAATTCATTCCCGGCAATATTAGAAGAGTTTAATGTTATTCCATAGTAGACTAACTTATTCACACTCCTGGTTTTTAAAAAAAGAATAAACTAGAATTAAAATACAGCCTGATTTTTTCATGTGTTTTTAGAGATTGCATGGTAATATTGCATATTAAATCAAGTATGTACCAAGATAAGCTGAGCATTAAGGTGTTCTTTGCGAGTCTGGGCTTAGAAAACAAACTCCACACGCGAACATTTTCCCCCTTTTCCTTCTCCTTTTTGTACAAATACTCGAGGGACGATTCAAGTTGACCTGGCTTGAACTTTTTGGCGTTACCATTCTTCTTGGCCACATTTTCCATAATTTTGGCAGCTTCTTGGATTCTACCACTGGACAAAAGCCACCTTGGAGATTCGGGGAGAACTGGATAGAAAAGGAGGATAAAAGTGCAGGGAATACTTGTAATGAGACCAATTAGGAGCCAGGTTCTCGCAAGGTAGGCGACCAGAGGGAGAGACGCCATTCCCAACACCCAAATTACCCAAGAAAAGGAAAAAATCCAGGACCGGTATTCTAAAATTACAATAAATAAGTTCATTAATAGTTTCATTTTTATTCAGCTTCATATAAATACCTGTAACTCAGTAAAGAAGTTGTAAAATTCGTTAAAAACTGGCTTTCAAACGAAAAAGTAAGTAAAACACTAACCTTTTCCACTAATTTCTGACGCAATCAAAGTCGGCGTGAGGCAAAGGAGGGGAAATGCACTGCTGTAGAGGAAGAGGCAGGCGAGATACAGGGGGAAATTAAAAGTTACAAATAAACTGGATATTCTAAAAGTTGCGTCCATGAGTACCGTCATAAATAAAACTATTTTCCTGCCCAACCTGTTTTTCAATGAGGAAAAAACGTCAATTAGATACATACGTACCTGGAATTACTTAGTAAGGTACATTAAATTTACACAGGTTTGAAGTTTTGAAATTGGAGATCATGAAGATGAAGATGTTGTTTTTCTTTTACCGATCTGCCAAATTTCCAAATACAAGAGCTCCGGCAAGATTTCCTAATAACTGTACGGTGAAAGCTGTAGTAGAATAATGTTCCTTCTCACACACCTGTTGTACGCGAGTTAATAACAATTAAAAATAGGCAAATTAATCAGCAAAGAAAAAAATAATCAGTTTTATAAGTAAAGAATCAAATAAATAAATACCCAATTGTAAGTCGACGGGATAGTCGACTCATAATTCGTTTGATCATAGTCCCAACCATACTGACAAGAAACAATAGATCGGTTGCCCTCATCATCATACGATGCATACATGGAGCACTGACTCAATCTTTCTTTGCCATTCGGACCGACTTCTCTACAATTCACAGTTCAGTATGTTTTAAAAAAATTCTCCAATTTTTCGCGCTTTTAATTATTACATAATTAGCTACATAGTCGAGGTTTATGGTAGACTTACAAGGGAAGTGTCATATTTTTCCACATTTCTAAACTAAAGCTAGTATCATTCTGAGGAACGTGACACCAGTGATCTTGGTCACTTAACAGGAAAAGAAAATTTAGGCCGAAAAAAGGCATTAGCGCGGTGATCGGCCCTAGAATGCCATATAAAAATATTTTTTGGTATCGCCCCCTCGACCCTGCAATCTCCAACAGGTCATCGAAATCTTCAACATCCATGTTCGTCCATGCATTGTGAACTTTCTTGATGGGCTGTAGGTAGGAAATTTTAGAAAAAAATACTTACTTAGTATAGTGCACCAATTAAATTTGAACAATTAAAAATGACAAAGAACAAAAGTTTACATTTTCTGCGCTGTCTTTTGCATCTCGCCTCGATCCCTTATTTGTGACGCTCATTGTGCGGTATGTATGTATGTGCTCACTTTCACAAGTGACGACACAAAAGTAAAAGTTTCAATAACACAAACCTTTTGTCTATATTTACAAACTACTTTAGTTCAATTGTGAGATGATTACTGCGAGTCTCAAACCCGCATCTTTTTTAAACGTTACACATTGCGTAACAATAGATAGCAGAACACAAGTTGAAAAAAGGCCAAAAATCACTGTTTTAAGAAAGTTTTACAACTTTGTTTTCAAATCAAAGTTCTAGGAGAAAGAACTTTTGCAGTGCACGAGTTGAGAAACAAAGTCTGTGAAACACTAATGAACTGATCACCACTTGTTGCACTCATCTTCCTTTTCATGCGTGTCTTGTACAGATATTGGCTTGATTGTGTATAGTGTATAGCCATCAAACGTTGAAGATTGCCGGACAGTAAACAAAAGAAAACAATATTATAATAATATGATGAGAGTAATATAGAAATTTATGATGCATGTATGTATAATAGACAATAATAATAACGGACACCAAAATGAAAACAAGGATTGAAAATGCTTACGCATTAAGAGGAAGATTACAATTTTACGATTATAGGATACAACGCAATGCAGCCGGGCTGGAGATAAAGTGTTGATTGGTAATATTGATATAAAGTCTGGTGTTTTGTTTTTCTGTCTACTGCTAAATTCTATCAACTACATATTAACTGATGTCTTGTCTCAACTCACTCTGAAAGCAGTCAGTAGTCAGTATAGTGTATAGTGAGATAAAATGGTTCAAGGCAAGATAATGATTCCCCCTCGTTGGCACTTTGACTTTGTCTGTTGTGATGTGTAATAGAATAGTTTCCTCTATTGACTATGTATTGCCTATATATTTTTATATGACACTAAATTATCACACGTGTATCTATACACACATATTATGCACATGAAACACAATTAAATACAATGAAGTGTACACTGTACACACAACTGCAGCGTTTGTGGAGATGGAGAGCGAGAATGCAATATTTAGTTGGACGTCACAGGTGAATTTTATAATTTATAACGCGGTGGCTCTTCACAATGTCACATATGTATAATTACATTACATGGCATTGTAGAGAGCCATTAGGAGGAGGATGAGGAAAGCCTGCGTTTAGTGACAGCTTTTTGCAGACTGGCAAAACATACGTCAAATCGTGCCTATAGTTTTATATTATAGTTAAGTAGAAGAAATGCCTGTGTTAGAATAAGAATAACCAGTAAGTACGAGTTTCAAGTTTAAAGTTAACCTATGCACATTTATCTACCTGTTCATATACATATGCTATAGTGTACACTGTACACTGCACACAATATATTGGATGATCCATACATACATACATGGGACTATGCATAGACAGTGAATAAATATTGTATCGATTGTGATTCGCATAAAATGCTGAACAAAGTACACATCGGCCCTTGTCCCGCATTGACTAACAGTGTGGTGCATACGTATTATGCATTTAGTAGTATCTAATATACATAGTTGTATTGTTGCATATATGTTTGTATTTTGTATGTAGTCCAAAATTAATTTAAGGTTGAAGCTTAGAACTGCTTGTGCACAACAATCAGTAACATTACACACATATATACTTACATACGCTGGTGAAAATGAATGCAAAATATGTGTTACAGGCACGTCAAACGGCACAATATAAAACAGGGTGGATTTGATTGTTATTCTCTACTAATATGCAAGGAAAATTATAAACAGTATTTAGTATTTAAGTAGCAATAGTATATATATGCATGCAGCTTTTATAGTTTTTACATACAAAGTGATGGGGGTGCTCCAATCTCAAGTTTGTTTATAATGTTTATCTACGTGCGGTACACACTTTATGTTACCTTACATATTACATATGTATACGTGCAACTGTTCCACTTGCACTTGAAATTGTGCCCATCAACAGTAAAACTCTAGCTTTATGAACTTTCCCTTACAAGTGACAGTATTTAAAGGACATTCCTGACCAAAGCTCTCGTTGGCAAGGGAAGGACCAAAGACCAAAAGCTTGGTCAAGTTCGGAATCCTGTTCTCAAGTTCATCTGCAGACCTTTTAAGCAGATATATGCATAGCGAGTTTATAAGGTTATTTATTCACCAGCATGTATGTATTTACGTCTATGTATAATGTAAATACGATATACTTCACATAATGATGAGGATATTTTTGATTCTGTTGCGATTAAATACACCAAAAGCCCACAGTATAATAAATATACATTGTGAACAATTGCCTAGATGAAAAACCATCGCGACATTGTTTTAGAAGTCCCAGTTCCACAGCCATTTACCTAAATGGTAAAAATGACCTTTGAAGTTTTATAGAGAATACCGTTATGATTATTTTTTTGTATCCGTTTTCTTGTCCAGATTGAAAAAAAATCAGGGACAAAAATACAAAGAAATTTCGAGTCCGACTTCCTGTCGAAATGTAATTGATATACAGTCGGATACACAGAGGAAGTTAACAGATTCTTTACCATCGATCGAATTTCATTTTCTTAATAGCGCGTCTACCACAGGATATTGGAACCTACATTTCTACAAATTTCAATCGATTTACAGTTTAGCTTAAAAAATCAGACAGTCTCATTGACTTGTCTCAGACAAAATACGATTTGAATATTTTCGATGTCGAAAAAAATGTGTGCCAATTCCTCATTTTCCGCGCGTGTGTATTTTTGGAATCATCGTTTTAAAAGTATACATGCATGTACATTGTACATGCTTACGCTATCCAAATTCCAAAAACTTGCCGCATATGAGAACATATTATGTGTTTGCTTTTTCATTATAAATACACACTATAAATTATGAATAAAATGAGATGCATAAAAAAAGAAACGTTGTCATGATTGACAGTTGACGTTTGTTTGCATGTGAGGAGTAAACACAAAACAAAAAGGACAAAAGGCAAAATGATTTCCTCGCAATCGCCAAAATTGTTACTACAATGGTCAGGGAAGTAGGAGGGGGCAAAATATTTTTAACTACATCCGTACCATCTAATTGTGCAGCATTATGAATTGGTTGGACGCGCTGCACTACTGTTACCATTTTTTAGAGATGGTTGCCAAAAATTTTTGGAGATCAAGGGGCAAAAGAAAATGCCAAACATTTTCCCAACTACGAATTTGACAAACAGAACTAAAAGTATCTTACACCTACATACATTTAAAGTGGTAGTTAGCTTATAAGAGAATGAATTGCACGGCAGATTATAATTTTTGTGTTTGTAGAGTTAATGCTAGCTTGTAAGTTGACATTTGAATTGAAAACGGAATAAAGCCAAAGAATAAAAATATTTGGGAATCATCTACGTACGTACTTATATGTACTTGCATGAGTAGTTTACAAATTGTTTAAATCAGATATTACAATAGATACATAATGCTGATATAGGTACATCTAATTTTCTTGCATGCTCGTTGCCAATATAATATGCTATGCATAAATATACATAGCATTGACTCGTCTTCTGCATAAACTAGGGACGGATGCATGGGGTAACATAATGCACCTTGTATAAATATTAAAATTTTAAACAAGGAAGAACAATTGCAAATTATATTATTCTGGCTATACAATGCATTGGATGTTAAATTGTATTTTAAATTGTATTCGTACTCAATTATCTTTGCCATTTCTAAATGCGTATACATTATACACATACGTGCATATGCATAGATATAATGTGTATGAAAATAGACGGATTGGCAACAAGTGACAGACATTCCTTATGAGTGGATGATAACTCAACGCGACATTTATCGTCCTAGGGCTAGAGAATGATTTATCAGTTTCTTTTAACCGTCTCTGGTGCATGAGATGACTATTCTACGATATTACTCGGGGCTGAATCATCTTCACAAAGAATAACTACGTACGTCAATTCTGGTCGTTTGCAAAAACAGGATGTGAGTATTTGTAAAGGATTTTGTTTTTCAACCGTTTCGCTGAAAACACCATTTTTTGCTTCCATTTTACAATCAATCATGGAGCTTCAATTATATAATAAATATTTTATTTTGCGTCCAGCATTTGGTATAATATATTCGTCTTCGTTTTTGATAGCAAATTTAAGTGTGTCTAGCCAATTCGTCAATTTATGTAATAGTTTATGGAAAATATAATGAGATGCTAATATTCTATGTATTATATAATATTTATGTGGCCAAAGAGCAAAAAAAGAAGCTAAAATTCTGATATTTTCGTCATCGAAATTGATGGGAGATGGGTAACAAGCGTGACGAAAGTACCATATTATCATCTTTATTTCCTTCTTATAGTCACTTAAAAATACGTAATATTCCTTCTGTAGAATCTTTGTCGGTTTTTTTATTTGCACGTATGCATGTTATACCCTTAGAAAAAAATCTTGTCAAGAACTCTCATTATTTTGGTCGAAAATCTTATCAATTTTAATCAACTTTTGATGAAATATCATGCAAATCTCATCGAAAATTGTTAACTTGACTTTTTCTAAGGGTGTACTAGAATCCTTTTAAAAGAAAAATCCAATTATAATGGGCGATTTTTAATAACTAAATGTACATATTTAAGTGCATATAAATGTATGCATGCATGCAAATTTTGTGCCGTATGGAATCGAGAAACATTTTGCTGGGAAAGATGGACATTGATTCATGCTCTGCGTATACACAGAGATTTTCAAGCGTATGTATATTGCATGGGCCCATGCATAAACTAATTTCTGTGCCGTATTCAACAACATGCTTTCTCCAATGTTGTGCAGTCCATAAACCGCATCTGGTTAATTTTCTCAACTCGTTAAACGTTTTACGGGTATGCATAAAGATTGAATCAGAACAGCTTTGACGTAGTATACCTGCAAAACGGCGCTAAAGTAGTGATAGTAAACCTCTTAAGTGAGGATCATTCATAAAAGTTTACATCTTTTTTGATGATGTGCGGGAGTAAAAATAGCTAGTTTTATGTGTTAGTAATACGCAATAAAGTATAAATGGAGGGATCAAATTATAGAAATTGAGTTCCAACCATATATTTTGGACTTTAATTCACTTCTAAAAGCAAGAAGTACAACTGTATAATGTCTATTTTTAAAGTGAGAGAAATCCATTCGCGTGCTTACAAATGCACAAATTACACATTCATACTTATCGGTGTGCGTCACAGAAGTTAGGGTGGGATATGTTATATTAATTAAAATACAATGAATCTTTGCTCACACTATTTTTTTATCGATTATGCTGTAAATACAATACAATAATAAAAAAGATTTAAGTCCTTACAAACTAAAATACAAATTAGTCCATACAAATTAATTATGATAACATATGTTGTGTCATCAAACGCGCATTACAAAAATTATATACATAGATCAGGTACTCTTGTCTGCAAAGTATATTGATTTACATAATATACATGCATATTAACTTAGAAACTTAACAGGGTAAAAGGGTAAAAACTTTACCCTTGATGTACATATTTAGAAAATTTGCTTTTTATACACTCCAAAACCATGGAGAAAATTGAGAATATTTCATCCACCCTCGGTCAGTTAAATGCCAGATATAAATGTATGTATTTCAAAAACCATTGTTTTTTCCACACTTCCCTTTGAAAAAAATCTTGCCGAAAAAATCGCATGAAAATTTGACGCCATTTTGATCGAAAATCGTACCAAATTTTATCAATTTGTGATTTTGATGAAATATCATGAAAATACATCAAAAATTGTCAATCTTGTCAAACCCCATCAAATTTTCATGAGACTTGATAAGATTTTTTCCTCGGATTAATACATCTATCACGAAAAGTTAATAAATGGTACCATAGTAACCTTAATTAAAAACCTTTACTATATAATAATATATTCAAGCGTGAGCGTTTCCATTGCTCTTATTATTTCGTTGCGTCACCGACACGCTATTTTCTGACTGTTTGGGACAAAAGCTCCAAAATTTTTGATCTTTTCCAAAATTTTCAGCCTCTTCTAGACTTTCAGGCAAGGACATATTTAGTGTCTCCGGGAGGAAGATTGAAGAGCTCACGCCGATCAGTGACATGACACCCAAGAAGATATATGGCAAGGCCACGTTTACTTTACCCTATGGAAATTATACGATACATATATTAAGAGTTAGGCAATCCGTTCTTTGTAGAAAACCACAATACCACAATTACGCATTTTTCTTTTGAAAGAGCGAAAAATTTCTTACCAAAAACACCATGTATGGTGCAACGATGGAAGTGGCACAAGCAACCGTCGATGAAAAACCATTTCCTGTTGAGCGAAGTGGAGTTGGAAATACTTCAGTAGCTGCAACAACAAACATTTAATATTTTGGGTTACTGGTTACAATTATAAGTTAAAGACATGAGCTTTAAAAAAGGGAAATTTAAAAATATGTGAAGGAAAATACCTTGCATGTACACCACTAAGAAGGTGAGTGTAACCGAGAACCTGTTTTAAAATAGTTATGTCATTTAAATGCACAAAGTTTAAAACGATTTAGAAGATGGAATTATAAACCAATTGCTCTTGTATAGACATGGATAGAAATTTCAATAGGCTTAAATTCTTACTTGGCTATCACGATAAAAATGATGACGACGAAAGTCAGGTCAGGATAAAGAGCTCCAACTCCCGCAGCGAAGGTTGTGATCATACAGCAACAAAAGAAAAGAACCTGAGTCCAACGCCGCCCCATTTTGTCTGCCAGCAGACCACCAAAGTATCCAGAAGGCACTTCAATTATGGCCCTAAAAAATTGTTGGTAGCATAATATTATATTATTATGATGATAATTGAATGTTGATTTGATAAATCGACATATCATTGCATTGTAGAAAGATAGCAAAAAAAAGAGAACACTTACAGGAAGAAAAAGTTGAGAAATTGGTTCCCCGATAAGTTGGTTGCATTTAAAGTTATGCCGTAATAAATCAAGTTATTCATGGACCAACTGATTGTAACGAGCAACGTGTGTTTCGCCAGTCGAAGTCGAGAAAAGAGAGTCCAAACACCGTAGCCCTTTGAACTCTGATCTTCTTTCATGGCCAAAGTCTTTAACATGCCGTCCAGTTGTGCTGGGCTCAATTTATCGGAGGTGCCATTCGTTTCGGCAATTTTACGACAAATCTCGGCAGCTTCCTTTACTTTTCCCTGCGAAACGAGCCAACGTGGGGATTCTGGGAGCCACCACCAATAGAACCTTTTAACAATAATTACCCGTCATAATTATTGCTCATTTATGAATACAAGATTTATTGAAAGTCAAAAAAGGGGTCAGAATGCGAAACCAATATCATGAATTATTATGATTATCTATATGAATGTATTGATATTGTAATTACAAGAGAACAAAGCCTGGCAAAGATGTTGCCAAACCCATGTTAAACCACGTCTGGGTCAACCAAGCCAAAAGGGGCAAACTTGCCATTCCGAAAACCCATGTCATCCAGGTAAAACTGTATACCCACGCCCGGTAATCTGTGAGGAAAAAAAATTTTTGGGTCAAAAATAGACTGATTCAAGTTTTCTTAGTGTGTTAAAAATACATTATGCATTGCGCATGTCATTTGGATTAGGCATGCATGCGTGTGATGAATACTATTTAAAAATCTGTACCTGTATCACACACTTCAGCCACAAGCATCGCTGTCAACAAGAAAAATTGGGAAAATTCAATATATTAATATTCAAAATGCAGTTCGTCAATATTTATTTGTATTTCAAACGCAAAAGGTAGATAATTTTGTTTATTGTTTATGACTTTTTGGGACTGAAAACTCACCTGGCGCAATGTACATAATGGGAAAAGCCGTTCCAATAATAAACTGGAAAATGAGGAATACTACAAAGTAGCGAGCGATAAAGAGACTAATGAGTCGAAAAATAAGATTCAAGGCACAGGTAAGGAAGAATATTGGGCGCCGACCAAATCTAGACAGTTAAGAAAATGTTATAAACAATTTTTAATAATTCTTTCATTAATGAAAAGGTAATGCAATATACTTTTATCATGCAAAATGAGTCGTCTTACCTATCAGCTGCCTGGCCAAACAAAACGGAGCCAACTGCGTTTCCAACAGCTGCCAGACTGTTAATCCAAAATAAAAATAAAATATTTCAAATAAAGATGAGAAGTATGGCACCTCATTTTTGAAACTTGTAGGAAAATAAATAACATTTCAAAACAGGAAAATGTACTTACGTGAAAGCGTCGGTGGCGAATGTAGATTTGCTGCATACCCAATTGAATTCACTAGGCATTGTGGACAGATAGTCCGACCTAAAGCAAAACCATTCAATTCAGTTGTTCAGTTGCTTTTTTTGGACAAAATATAAAATAATGCTCAATTTTTAGTGACCAACTAAAAAAAAATACCTGTCATAATCCCACTCATTTTGACATGGTACTATGCCCCCGCTTGCGTTAAACATGGAACATTGGCTGAACCTTTCGTTGCCATCTGCCCCAATTTCTCTGCAAATGAAATAGAAACGTTAATAGTTGCTTGAAGAAAATATTTCTATTTTTAAAAATGATAGTTTTTTAAAAACAGCAGGCCAACATAAAATTCATTTTGTATTCGCAATACGTAACGCTTTTTTTCATTCTTGTGAATTTAGCAAGTTTGTATATCAGGCAAGTATTCAAACTGCATCACACCTACATTCATACTTGTACTTTCATATATGGACAATGTCTGGAAACCGAGTTCCTTATTGACTTTGAGCACTGGACAGACATACTCGTGACGAATACTGATGAATTTGAGGAAAAAATATGTAAATGTGCTACGCACGTGAATGTAAGTAGTAAGTAGGTATATATATGGAAGTTCATGTGTATGAATGCAAACGCATGTAAGTATCCCACAGCTCAAACTGTGGCTTTCTGGCTTACCTTGGTAACGTAAGGTTTTTCCATGCTTCTAAAGAAGTCTCGTTGTCCCGTCCAGGAACAAAACACCTTGAAAAAATGAAGTGATTGTCATTTTTACGAATTTGTGATGGACTGGGACATTTTTATTTTAACTTCAAATAGTCCAATTTAACAAATCCTATTGCATGTTAATGTCTAAACAGAAAATAGATTACCAGTGGTCAGGCTCAAAAAGCATAAAGATGACATTGAGCGTGAATAGAGGTTCTAGGGCTGTGATTGGTGAGAGAACAGCATACAAGAGGAATTTTTGGTATTTCCCCGAAGACCCTATTATATTGAGTACATCGTCAAAGTCCT
>JAQIVE010003350.1:0-17015 GCA_034698285.1 Sminthurinus bimaculatus | reverse complement strand
GTACTTAATGTGCATGTAAATGCTTGAAACTTTCAGGATAGGTAGTTCTTGAACCAAAGTAGTTGAATATGCAAAAAGTGAATATACCTCACCGGGTAGGATTCCCGTGATGGGTCACATATATGTTTAGTGCACCTGCATCCTATTTGACTAAAAATAAAATAATATAAATCATAAATCTATTCTACTCTACATTGTTTGTAGTTATGACGTAAATATGAGGGTGAAAAGTATTAATTGAAAGTGCAATGCAACAAATTGTACACAAAAAGTAACAATCAGTCAGTAGGAGGTAATTTTCACTTTCTTTTTAGTGCAACATTGATAAAAATTTAATGAATTTGCATAACATACATAAAATGCTACACTTGTTTGTTGGCGATGCATAACTTTATTTTATTGGGCTAGTTTTACAAAAAAGTATGTACACATACATAATATTTGTTCATTTATTCGCTTTATGATGACCTAGCTATCGGATATAAAAAACCCTGCTTGGGCATTAGGAAAATGATTGACAGCATTTACTTCGGTATTTTTCCTTTCATACATCATCACGTTACTTGTATAGACAAAACGTGATTAAAGAGAAGAACCTGCATAATTTTGCATCAAAACTGCTTCAATTTATTCTCCGAATCAGTTTGGTTGTATTTTTTAGTTTTTAGTATAGTGAGTGTAAAATTGTATTTCTCTTGTCCGTGCGCAGTTGTCTGTACACTTTTTGACAGAAAAAAGGAGGAAACTGAAAAGTCGCATTCTTAATTACTATACATTATTCAGTCTAGACTAGACTACCGGAACTGGGAAAAAAGTTTACATTGTAACGTAACTACGACGTTTGTCCATGTTTACAAAGGATAATATACTAAGATCAAATTAAACGTGTTTAGAAGGAAAAATAAAGTAAAAATGCATCAACTGTCTAGAAAATTTATAATTTGTTTAAAAATCACAGATACGAGAGGCAACAAGGACAAAATTCGATGAGGAAGGAGTTTTCGACATGGGCGCCATCGTTGTAACTACAAATTCATATGTGGAACGTTTTATACGGAGTCTTCGGATCGGATGATTTGTCGGCAACAAATGGTTGGTAAATTGGATATTGTTGTTTGGGTAAATTAGGTATATCTGGAATGAAGATATTCTTTTGTTCAAAAAGATCAACTAAACATCCAATGTATGCATTTATACAATAAACAAATTTTTATGCATGTGGTAGTTAGTTCTGACAATTTCAGAATGTATTGTGTTACCTAGTGAAGCAGCAAGCAAAGTCCTCCTTTCCAATGCCAATTTTTCTTTTTTTCGCTTGTAAAGTTTCTGCTTGGTAAAAATCCAGAAAATTAAAATTAAATCGAACCTTATTCTCTGGTCATACATAAGTATGTACATTGATTGATTAAATAAATAAATGAGCTTTTATGTTTCTTGGACAGAACCAGGCAATTAAAGCATACCAAGAAAACATAGAGGAAGAAAATTATCGCAAGGATGTTTAACAAAACGATGAAGTCAAACGAAGACCAAAACGGAGCCATGAGTCTCTACTATGGGCAACGACAGTTTTTTTGATTCCCGGAACACTAATTACTAATTACACAGAAGTTTATTCTACAACTTAATTTTTACTATGTTTTTACTTATAATTTATAATATATATTCACTTGCCACTGCTTATCACATGGCATTTTGAACTTTGGGTGAATGTACGGATCGCTGAACACTTAACACTGAACAATGATAATTTATTGCTCTAAAAATTAACTGAAAAGTTAGCTAGCGGTTTTGCACTAAAAACAACTTAGCATGCCTTAATACATATAAACAAAACCTGCAAAACAAGCAAGTGTATAGACAGAAACTTTAGAAAATGACCTGTAATAATTTAATTTTGGATATATATTCCGTTTTCTCTGTAAAACCTAATATGAACCTAGATGTGAAATTGATCCAGGGCAAGAGTACTTAAGAGCAGCGGACTGCTTGTATTGCTGCCAGGAAAATGGAGAAAATGCTAAAGTTGCACATACAGTAGGCTCCGGATTATCCGGTTCCAGAAAAACTACACAAAATAACTGGATAACCAAGTGAGCTTCCACTATAAACTAAGGCCCTCAAATTCAAAAGCTTCAGTCCAACAGTAAGCGTAAATAAGTATGTACTTGTTTTCATGGAGAAACGATGAATGAATTACCCCAGGATTTAACAGAAATAAATTCAAGTTTCCGATTTGGTGCTCTGGGTTTCAATCGAGACGGTTTTCACTGTATGCCGTTGCGGTTTAAAGCTAATCCAGTTGCGTTTATGGAATAAAAAGAACACGAGACAGACTGAGTAAATATTTGTGACCGCTAAAGCAAGCCTATATGATACGTAATAAATGGTAAATAGTTTAATTAGAATTTACTATTCATCACATGCATACATAATACTGATATCTACAGAAATATGGATCTTATAAGCCTATGGATACTATACTTTGTAATCGTTAAAACTCTATAGTCACATAACACAAGCCGTTTTGCATATTATGAACGGCAATGGTAAGTTTTATTGAAAAAGAGGATCAAATACGAATACAATCTAGTTACAAAGAAGAATACTACGGTGAGCTAAATATCATTTTGTGCCGAATGCCGTCATTATTTAAAGTGTTTGATGCTATAGTTGAAATTAGCCTTGATACAGTTTGGGGTGCATCATGTTTTAAATCATGCAAAGAATGCTATAATACCCTCCATTGCTTGAGCCTTTGTTCCCGTAGGTCATGGAGTCGACCTCAGCTTCAGTATAAACGCCAGTACAAACTTTATGCATAATAGATGCATGCAGGTATAATATATAGTTTAATGGAAACTTTTACATGAGCAGTTGAGTAGGTAACGCCTCGTGTAATGTATAAATATATGCATATGACACATGAAAATACTTTTATTGGATACATACAATGTAAATGCTTAGTCGTGCTTCATAATTCGGAATTCATCAGGTGGTTGTTATGGCGCAGCGTGTCGACGTTGACCAACGGATTTCTAAATTCTAAATTCCAAGTTTCGGCTAAAGATTAAGACGGAGTAATAGCTGATGTAGTCCCCCGTCCCCCGTAATTAAATGCACATGCCATGCTATTCACTTATCACCTGTCGGAATTTATGTATTGAAACCGTGCTCGTTTCTCCATTGCTCTATTACACCTGTATAAATAGTTTTTATCTGAATAAAAGTAAAAAAAAACGCTTACAACACTTTACTGCATAATATGCAACATGCAGTTGAGCATTTTGTTCGACAAGATAGGTGTCTACTGTCTACGATTTTCGTCCATGCTGACTTTGGACGGCTTAAAAATAAGACAGAGGGTTTCCTCGGTTTTGATTTTCAAAGATCAAGTTTTGACCCGAAGTACAGATTACAGGTTGAGCTAGGGGACTCAGGTTATCAAAGTTGACACGGTTTGATACGAAAGTCATCGATGGGGAATGGCTCAACGTTCTTCTGTGGATTTCTCCAGACGGCATCCGAACGTAGACGACTGGATAATTTACTCCTGGCTGCTCAGGACATGGTTGTTCTTGCCTTTGATAACGTGTTCTAGTTTGGCATGAGCTTGAATGTCTTAAAGCACTAGCGTTTCCATGGCTGACAATAGTTGTAGTTAAGTCTGGAAAATGTAAGTAAAATATTTAATTTCGAACGAATGATTACAATTTCAGAGTACAAATTTAGTGTATACTTATTTAGCGGTGTGTGGTAAAAGTTGTAGTTTTAATTTCACTATAGTTTAGAAAATACCAAAAGTTTCCTTTGTAAGGCAGCAGCTTAAAAGTTGCTAAAATCGTAAAAAACCAAAGAATGTTTAAAGCAAAATTTTGCAACTTTTGAAAACATTTTTAAAATTTATGTACCTTTACTATCCAACCAAGAAGTAAAGGAATAGAAACTGCAATCAATACGTAAATTACAGTGATTAAGTATAACGCGGACATTTTGATAAGATTTCAATAAGTTTGATTCTAAAACTGAATTATATGCAATGGCATTAAAATCTTGAACTAATTGCAAGCTGGATAAAAACAACTTTTTAGCAAGGTCTAAATCCGGCCAAATCTAGTAAATTTTCCCAACATTCATGAGCAAAATGTAGCTCTTGTCAGGTACATGCTGACATTATACATAATATGTATATACGAATGATATAGGTATATATTGTTCTTAATTGTACAAAGCAAAGTACAGAGAGGATTTCAGAAAGGTTTTTTTCATATTCAGATGTTTGGCTGAAAAAACTAGATTGAAACTACAAAAGTTTGAAGTACATATGTACATACAGCTGCATATTTAGTTGCAAAATATGGCTTCATTTTTGCCTTCAAAGGTAGTTCTTTACACATTACACTTTATACGGCGTGGCAGAATGTATTCTTTTTATGCAAGCCGATGAGAGACTTATGGAAGAAAGAAATAAAGAATAAAGTAGTGCATTAGAAACAGTTGATTCTCTCTTCATTGATTCTCGAAGAGACACAGACATAATGCACACGGCTCAGAATGGAACCACTTGTTGATTATTTAGGTATCATTCACTGATCATTGAAGATGAAATGAGTAGAAATGGCTTGTAGGTATGTTTGTTAAAAACTGAAACAGTGAATCCTGCTTGATGGTGCTCGAAAATGCTGATTCTCTTATGCTATCATGCATTATAAGTATTTTTATATAACATTCACATAGATGTTTTTACCTGTAAATTTCCTTCATCAATCATGATGAAGCACTTTTTGCCTTTTCAATTGAAAATTGAAAACACATAGAAGAGCACAGAGTATAGAGTACACCCTCAATCATTAGCTTAGTATTGCAAAAATTGATATTAATAACTTGTTTTAGAGACTTAGGGGGTGATATCGTCAACTATTATCAACCATTACTGAGCATATACATATAATAAAAGGGATATGTACAAAGATAAAGAATTTGTACCCAAATCATTCATCATGCCTAATTTGGTTCCTGAAATGCCCTAAAAATGTATGGATAGTTTTATTAAGTAAGTATATATACCATCAATTACGATACAAATTTTGCTATTATCGTTTTATGTACCTATCTTTTGGCATGTGGGTGAACTCACAAATATGTAGGTACCTTACATATTATGGAGAGGCAGGCATCTGCCGACTGTCACTCCTTCAATTTTGATTAGCTCGTGAAGCTAATCAGTTTATTGCTGATAACACGACAGGCAAACAACTTGAGTCTGTTTACGCCGTATCTGCACACCGTGCACACCGTTTACCTGTTTTTTAACTTTAAAGTTAATATCGTTAACCTATGTGTAAATATGTACCCTATGAATTCGGAAGGCACTAACTGTATTTGCACTCAGCTTTACACAGTACAAATATTTTCCGTTTCAGATTATTGTTACGTAATGTACACAATATGTACACTGTACACATACTTACATATAAAATATGTGTAAAAATTCAATTAAAGCTTTACTGGTTAGAAAATCGCCTAATGGTTTTATTGAAGTCTTCATAATGAATAGTATATATTTATACATTTAATATCATATAGGTATAGATAAATAAATATTCATTCGGGATGAACGATATCGTACATTAGTTTGGCTAGTGGAAAATATCTCGTAAAAAAATGAATGTTTGTAAGACAACTAAAAAAATCGCAAATCCTCCCCTTTTGACACGTTTCAGTCTTCTTTTTCTTAAAGCTCCTGATTTGCGTAGCGTAGTCGCAGAAACACAATAAAAAAAACAACTATCTTTCCTATTTAAAAGGAGTACAAAAACGAAAAACTATTTTATAAAAAAACTTATTGGTTAAACTTAAGTAAACAGACTTGAAATTTGTAAGTAGTCAAAACTAAGGATTAGGCCAAAAACTGTGTTTTGATTTCACTTGGTTTCTTTCACTTGCACTTTTTGGGGGCAACACATATGTACATATGTAACGGCGACAAGCTTTCAGATTACATGGGATTTCGAACTCCGACTGAGGTTTTTTCTGCTAGTTGCGCCGTAGTACACACTACACACTCACATAAAAATTACGAAAATGAACGCACAAAATTGAATCAAACTCCTGTGAGTCAACTTAAACGTTTGAGGCGGCATCGAACTGAATCGGCGGCGACATTTTGATAGCCATGTCGTAAGATGGTGGAGGTTCTTCGGGATAAGGTTTCTCCTGGTAGTGCCTCGAGGTGGGATGACTTCGACTGTTAGTGTTCACATGGATGTGAAATACTCCGATTGAGTCCGGTCGACTGCCCGATTCACGACTGCTGGGTACTATGCGCGTAGTACCTGCAGAACACATTTAGAGACACAACCATCAGTTAAACCTATTCAATTTTTTAAAAATCCAAATGAGAGTAGCAAAAACAACAATCAACTGCAGTACAAACTCACTTATAGGCAAATTGTTGGGCAACTGATTTGAATATGCTGAAGTAGATAAAGTGCTGCTCCGGGTTGACTTGGAACCTTTATCATAGAAAAGACACTAGATATATCTACCTGTTTCTAAGGATCAGAATCATAATCATATTGTATTACTTAATTGTGAAGCATAAGCTTTTTTAAATATCTAACTTAATTACCGTTTCGCTTCCGTTTCTTTGCCAAAGCCAGACAAAGGGCCTGTAAAAAAAGGTAGTCAAACTTCTAAATAACCACTGGGCAAAGTCATCACAGTTACATCATAATTTTTAGTTATAAGACCCGTAAAAATTGAGCTTGCAGAAAAGGTTAACTTACCGCTATAAAAACACCAAGTACAATTAGGATTGCCAGAACAACGGCAATAACTGTCTCCATAGTTACTTGAACTTCTTTCTCTGTCCTCTTCTTCTTCTTTCCAGTCAGTGTTCTCGTTCTTGCTAGTATGTAGTTGAATTCCACTTTCTTTTAAGACAGTTGAATAAGAAATGCAAGGAGTTTCTTCCAACTACATTATATCAGGATACAAAAACAGAGGGACAAAGCCTGTTATTGCGTGTGTCTCGAGTTACTCGCAAGCTATGAGCTTACTTACTTACAATCAGCACAAATGTCTTTCGCCGGTGTGAAGAAAAAAGAAAGAAAGACAAGTGACAGGGAACGGTGCAGAGAGGGGAAACGAAGGCTGTGACAAGGCTCTAGAATGTTGCTGAAAATGAGAATGAATGAATGAATGGACAAGGAACGAGAAGTGACTGACTATAACAGAAATGGGAAACCTTGATAAAGTATATTAGTTAATAATGTAAAAAACACGAGCACCACACAGCTTGTACATTAGGGAATGCCTTTTGCCTTGTACATAATGCATACGCTCACAAATGTACATTACGATACAAATAAAAACTCAAATTATCGTTATTGACTCTAATCTATTCATTTGACAAATTGTCTGTATGTATATATTTCGGTTGTAACTAACTATATCATTTGGCGATACTTACCCCTATTCCCACCAATATTGCTTAGTTATTAAATTTCTCTCTCTCACACATACATACATAATATAGTTATACACTTCTGGTTAGTTCGTGATACATGCTCGACAGTCACAATGTAAGTAGCTACTGTTTATGATAAGTGTAAAACGTTGAAGCACACATAATACATAATGCAATATGAGTACTATATTGTATGTATGTATGTACATTGTACATACTTACATGTACCTGCATTTTTAATGATAAGGTTTAAGTAATAAGCAAGCGCAAAAGCTTCTTGTTTTACAGACCAAAAGTCGAGACGATTGAACTGCTGAATATTAACTTATTGAAAAAAATTTGTCTTATCTCAGTTACATAATATATTATAAGTTTTAAACAATTACAATTACAAAATGGTTTAGGTTTGAGTTAGGAACGAAAGCAGGTAATAATTTACCGTTTAATATCAATTTTGATAAGCCCCTGGGTATCGCGTACTGTATTAGTACAAAGTATAAAAATCTATAGATAATAATGATCAAGGAAAGAAAAACAAATATATTAAGTATGTATGTACACTTTGAAATCCACTACAAATGTTTTAATCAAAAATAACTGTACTTTACTATTTATCTTTGTAACATTTTTTATTGTGTTACAAAAAGGAGCCATTAGCCATTAATCAGCAGTATTTACCCGCGTTATGGTTTAGTTACTTGTACAGTAAAATGTACATGTATGTATGTATGTATAGCAGACTTTTTAGAATTGAGTAAATACAATTTGGAAGGCATCGAGAATCGTGATTTTTGAAATAGTAAATGACAATGAACCACCTTATCGTATCGTTTGAATACGGAAGTTCTAACCACATAAGTCAGCATCTCGTGCTGACTTATTTATACGATTCGTAGCGCACTTCAACAGTTGGAACGTTAATTGACAACAAATGGCGAACGAATAAATCACGTGATGGATGGGCAACTGAAGAAAGGTTGAAACGAAAAAGCTGTCAAAATTATTAGTCAGCATTGTCTACTTCTGTATGTGACAATGTCACACGTGTGACTTAACAGCATAGGAAAATACCATACTAGCACAATTTAAGTTGGCCATTTGAACCTGACGTTTTTGGATATTTTAGTTCACCTTTGTTTTTCCACGTCAGGAGAGATCACAGCTTTTACTATTTTTTTAAAATAATGAAGACTTCAAAAAAACAACAAGGGAAACGATGGGCAACTCAAAATAAAAAATACTGTGTTAAATTCCCAAAACCAATGTTAATACATACAAAAAGTGTATGCATTATGATTCTAGTCTCCATAAATGTAGGCGTACGTATGTATGTATTTGCATCGCATGTGTGCAGTACACAAGCTTTGCCTTTAGTAATAAAATAAGACAGCACATTTTCGATTTACTAGCAATCCGTCGTTTGTTTTTGTAATTTTAATCAAATTCAAAGTCACGGAAATAAATCCTAAAAACAAAGTTAATTCTCCTTAAACGTTTTACATGTCTAAAAAAATAGAGTAATGAATTTTCCACATTGACATTGAATTGTAAATACATAATACATACATAAACTTCATACTTAAGTACTTACATACATAATGTACATGTATGTTGGTAGAATTGTAGAATTTGGCATTATTGTCAGTCAGTTTGGAAAACAGCTCACGAGAAAATTGACGTCACAGCCGAGCGTCTTATATTAATTATAAATATAAATATCTACACATCTAATAAAATATTATATCGAATATCACTCGTAGATAAAATCTTAAGCACTAACTAGTTACCATTTACACATAAATGTAACTAAAAAACATGGTACTAAACATTGAATGCAATTGCTTGCAATTTGAAGTTGTCCATTGACAAAAATACAGTCATAGTTAAGCAATAAAGTCTAATATTAGTAATTACATGAACAATTAGTGTAAGGAAGGTTGAAATGTAACAATATACAGTATAATTGATAATGTATAGCATTATTCGATAAAATCTTAGTTTTAAGGGTGGTCGAAACCTCATTTGTCGCATAAGTCTTTACAAGACTGCCTTATAGGTACATAATCATTATATTGTGCTTTATAAAATTATACATGATAATAATACTTGGTTTGGCATTGATATTGTAAAACAATAGGAATATCAAATTAGGACAATTTATTGTTGTATTAGATAATACATATATTTATAACAGTTATACATATTATTATGCAACAGCGAATTGTTGAAAAATAAAAGGAAAACGTGTAGTAACAGTCAACAGTGACGACCGTGTAGACAACAAATGTGTAATTGTGACCATTTTTAACACCTACTACATTCGCTATATCTATTTAGTTCTTATTTCACACTTTTACATATAGGTACATAATTGTCACAGCTTCCCTTTTGAATCATTAAGTTTTCCATATTCTCATTCCAGCTCAATTTTTGCAAAATGCTTAAAGTTTTTAAAGAACGGATCCGTGGCCAATATCCAGCACGTGAAATCAAAATGAAAGGCAAAAGCTTCATTTTTGTACGAAAACCTTTTTTCCTTTCGGATCTTACACAAATCTGTGCTTTACAAAAAAACTTCGAAAAACACAAGGAAAAGGTCATTGACAATAGCGTAGTTTTTTTAATCATTTGTGATATTGGCTTCGAACTCTCAAATTGGAGCAGCTGCTTCGTTCAGCAAGAATACAAATATATACAGTACACATAATATAAATTGAGCAAGTTAGGAGAGACTTTTGACACTCTCATTAGCAAGTTCATAGTTATTTAAAAATGTTGACTTTTGACTAAATATTTATTGACACGGATTTTCCGACCGTAAGTTTGACGAATTTTCGGCCGGCGAATTCAGGCGCATTCGAGCAGCTTGGCCTAAGCTCTCTCTACCGGTTTACAATAAAATTTTCAACTGAAAATCGGTACACTAAACCCATTCCCCGAATTCAACGGGTTATTTTAGTACGGGTGATATTTGATATTACTTATACGTATACATCATACATTATGCTTATATATAAAAAAATGTACATAATATATTATGGCGACTCTTCTCTTCCCCTAACAAAGTTAAACAAAATAAAAAGGTACAAAAGCGTCCCTGACATAAAAATTTCCTCTCTGGAACAAATTCAACCAATCTCCATATCATAATATCGTAGACAGGAATATACATAGTATAAGTATAAGTATACAATATGGAGACTCTGTGGGCTTAAAAAACGGCGTCAAATGTAGCTGGCCTAGACTTTCCATCAAAAATCAAAATCTTCCAGTCTCTTCTCTATTCCCCGGAGCGGCAGTCAGACTGTCTTTATGAAGTTTTAAATATTCTTGATAACTTGGAGGTTCTTCGTTGTCCACGTAGCTGAGGTTATCGTGGCCAAAAGGCGGAGGAGGTGGAAGATGTGACTCTGTCGAGAATGATCCAGTCTTTCCCTCGCTAGTTCCAACGACGCTCTCGAAGGACGGCGGTGGCGTATTGTCGATGATGGCATGTTGGTTCGATGCTATCAACCGATTTGGCCTATCTGGCCCATGCTCATGGACATGAACGGACACGGAGAAAACAGTTCCAGGACCCTGTCGGCCATTCCTCAGATTTGGGTCCAGCCCGGCAAACTGAAAATCCATAGGTGATGGCTTTCTGTATAGCTGCAAAATAAAGGAAAATCAAATGCTCTCATTAAATATTGTCTCATTTATAATAAGTAGTAATTAATTAACTAATTTTTTTTCAAATTTTTTTATAAACCCTAGTGTTTCTTACTCTTTTGAGTAAAAGGAGGAAAAACAGGAGGATCATGAAGACGACAAAGAAGACGAAAATCGGATCCCCTAAACCGTCACCCATGGTGATGCTTTAATCTGAACCACGAGTTAATCTCTATTATAGGCTTTGTTGTAAAGCTTGAAAACTCCAATGGTTAAATAGTTAAATATAGCACACAATTATGTCCCACAGACACTAGACACAGGTTTTCCAATTAAAATGAGTAAGTATGATTTCTTGTGACTTGCAATTGTCAGAGGGCACTGGATAATTTAAATTTCGTTTTCATGTGCTTGGGTATAACGTGTAACTATTAATTTAATTTAACTGTTAATTTGAAAGTAGTTGCTAAAAGTTAGTACACACACACATATGTGTAAAAAATAATAATTGTTACATATTATATTATGAAGAGCAGAACTGACAGTCCTCTCTAGTTGTGGAAAATGGAAATTTTTTGATTGTGTCAACTATACACATTTGAACAATCGCACTTGGAGACACACAAACTGATATCGGATAATATAAAAAAACTACACTCTCGTTGATTATGTTATAAGTAGACAACTGTGGATAACTTGAGGATGTTAGTCGATAGGTAGATATGTATCTTTATAATATATGTATATGTATCTGTACTTTACAGTGTAGATAAAGTGAATAAAATTATACAGATGAGATCACTAGAAATGGGACTACAAACTAAAATTCACAGGTTATTTTCCACGTTACCTTTCCCTGTATTGTTCACTCACTCACTCACTCCTGTCGTTGTATTCCTTCTATGAAATAATAAATGGCAACTTTGAATAATAATATCAAGTGCAATCTGTAGCGTAGGTTGCCCGTGTGTAAAAAATCGCATTTACTGATAAAAAATATTATTTCGTATTCTATTCCTACTATGCTCAATGCTGACTCTCGGCTTGACAAATAGTCAAATAGACGTCACTCTCAGGAACAAATTTCACAATACGGTACGATGCGAGGTGCCACGATCCCCGGTGATGATGAATCTATGTATTGCCAATTCTATAATATTTTTTGTATAATATTTAATGTGTGGTGTACATAATGTTGAATGTGACGACTATGTGTATTGTGAGTTCCACCTAAAAATACGATAATCTGCTATGTCTCGATTCCATATCCATACATTTTGTAATACTCACACATGCACACACACACACCTAAAACTCACCACACCTGCATGATACGAAAACGAAAGGTATATAGAAAAAGAATACACATGGTAAAGATAGGACTAGGATGATAATGCTCAATGCTCAATGTGTCTACATATCTACATTAATTCTATAGTATTTTGGATATTATGTACGGCTGGTTTTTAGAGCTTTTTACTAAGCTAGAAGATCATCTCGTCAGGGTGATGCATGATGCAGCCAGAGTCGGCATAAAAGTTAGCATCAGTTCCTGCTAACTGCTAACGTAGTATACAATGTACAATATATTTACGATCTATACTTTGTACTAGCATTATTAATATTCATAATATATAATATATGTACTATATATGTGAGTGCTTACCATAATATGCTCCTAGCTTTATGTGCATTACTCATCGGATACATACATAAATGATGTATGCAGCATACGGAGAATAGGCACTAAATAGTGAAGTTATAAGTTATTAGCCGGAGCCCAAGAATCTTGTGACACGAAACGTGACGAAAAAACAAATGGGCATATCTACCCACTAACAGTAAATTCGTCAGGTGTAAAGATAAAAATCCAGAATCTTGGGAGAATTTTACGACTAGAAGTCAGGTTAACGTGGGATATTTTCGCCTATAAATGTAATCGAATTTTTTGGCTTGCTCTTTGTTGTATTCTACTATTACCGATTAATTTACGGTGCAAAATTATCTAGTACAGAATTCATCTTTTAATTTTGAAATTTCTGAATAAAATCTTTGGAAAATTTGCGAGTCTTGGATGCACTGATGGAATGTAAGAACGGATGCAAGATGAAGTTCTAACATTTAGACGATAGCTGCATTTATGGAGATTTGCTGTTCCTAGTTTAAAAAATCTACGCCTCAAACTTCTGACAACAACCTGCGAACAAAGTTATTGCAAAATTAATTCGAGCTTACGAGTATGTATGAGCATTCCATTTCGCTCATGATCATGCTTTCTGTGCATACACTGTATACTAGGATTTAAATGACCTTCGGCTCCGGTCCTTTAAATTGCATCTCATAATGAGTGTGAATAATTTTTACTAGCGAATCTTCCATTTATGTACCTATGCAAATCGGCTGTTGGGACCTTGTCGTTTTTTCCGTGTAAACAGGTATATGTACATTATACATTTGAGTACATTCATTTTCAATTTTTCCTTGTGGAGGGAATAGAAACACTTGTGAGGAAAACAGTGTATTGATCCACACTGTAAAATGTATAACATACATTTTATATATACATTATACATTCACATTTAATCTGTGCAGTTTGTTGTTTTGAGTGTATTTATGCAGATATACTGTATATGTAAATACCATGTGTAAAGAGTGTCTACGAACTGGAAATGAGTACTGAATACTGGATACACACGAATACATATATGGATAAATTTGTTTAACAAGTAATTATACTACAGCCATAACAATCACAACAACAATAATCATGATTATCATTATCACTGTTGACAGAGGGGGAGACGTGAAGAGGAAACATTACTTTTTATACAGTACTACAGCTTGCAATGGCAAGGATTTGAACAAAAAAGGTTCATCCAAGTTGTCAAAAAATAAATAAATAAAACGACAGCTTACATTCCGTCCTGCCCATTATAGCCAGGGTGTTAATTTTTAATTTTTAAGCATGGCAGGATGTACTAATTTATGGATGGACAATTTAGATGAAGGAACAGGGAAAAGGAATCTTAAAAATTCTAAAGTATGTATTTCATAATTTTAGATAAGAATTAATTATCAACTATACATAAACACTTGGAGATTATATACAAATACAATTAAAATTTTAATAGTTTTACCTGCTTTGGAACAAATGAATGGAACACCCTGAGGTGATGTTGACCGACACATTATGTCCTGTAAATATTATAGTGTGTTTTTGTACATATTTCATTACACTCTCCTATTTAGAAAACGCCTTCCTCTTTTTCTCTTGGACGTGGGCAACTTTTTCCCGTGATTCGACAGCCTTGCTGTAAAAGTACCCCAGGATTCCTTCCAGTGCATCAGCATGTACACCTGTCAACAATCAATTTAGTATTTTTAGACACGGGAAAAATGAAAGACAGTCGTGTATTTATCCATTAAATTTAACCCTTGATAATCTTATTGCATTTTAACAACTGAAGAAAATGTAAACGTAATGTTTTTTTTGTAAAAATGTAGCAACATGGAACAAACTTACTGCAAAGAAGAATAGGAAAACGGCGACGGCTAAGACTTGAAGTTGAGTCAACTCAAACGGGGAATTCACCAAACTTTCCATGAGTTGTCCTGTATTTACGTATTTTATTTTCACTTTTAATGACACAAACAGTAAAACCGTAATTATCTTAATCACAGACAAACTTCACCTATGTATAAAGAGCCAAAATATATAGATCCTCGATGAATAACCGGTAGTCGCTGACTAACTATCACGATGACGTTGGTTATCAATACTCATTGTGTCAGTCGAATCATCCGTTCAAAAGACGTATAACGCACAAGCTCAGGTAAAGTTGTGAGTTGTATTGTGCATGTACTGTATGTGTCACTGCAAGAGGAGATAACAAAAATGATTCTTAGGACTCCTTCAAACCCACACAACCTAAATACGCAGCACTTTGATTTTGATATTCACTATTTTACATCATACTTGAATTCTGAACTCTCTTCACACACAACACACAAGTACATAAATAAATACTTACAGTATAGTTTTAATAAGCCCAACTTTGGATTTGAATTGAACCGCAATCCAATATTTTAATTCGAGATGCCTCCTACTTATGGAGATTAGAGATTGAACGTTAATGTCATTCAGAGCAACTTACAATTAGCATTAATGCTCTATCTCGTATTTCACGCTCTATCCTATATTGCCCCTCTCGCTGGTTTATTGCCTCAGCTCTGACTCTCTGACTCTGATTGTGAACTAAAGCAAAACAATAACAACATGGAAAAGTATGTATATTTGTCTTACTTCTCCCTTCAAATTTTAACACATGATTAACAGAGACAGCATGTAGACGCTTATATGGCTACAAATTACTAGTGGTAAACTGCTAATAATAATAATAATAAAAGCTCGTAGGAGGCGACGGAATACAACAAGGCACAACAGTCAGAATGAACAATAAAGGTGATTTTTACGGCTAATATTTTACTCTCTCTCCTCTCTCTCTCTATCTCGATCTACCTCTTTTACACACAATGCCGGAGAGAAGAATCTCTACCTCAACAATAACAATCGGCTGAATACTGAACTTTATGCTATCTCTGCCTCTATTTTCTTTGAATGAGCAACGAAAGAATAAATAATTCTCTGTACAATATGTATAGTTAGCTTTATCTGACTCTCAATCCACAGACCGTTCAAACACGATTAGTCAACGTTCTTTATTGATGGGCGGTATACAGTAAAATAAAATGTAAAGTAAACTTGGACAACAAATTGTAAGTATACAATACGGTTAGTAGTCCAAGTTGACGCTATCATTCCCATTTTGTCCATTAGACTGCAGTTTTCAGATTCAGTGCAGACTGCAGACGTTTGTGACGTGTAGCTGTGACGTGACGCAAATGCTAGATATAAGTACTATTATGCACTATTGTATTAGTCATTGAGCATTGTTGAAAAATGCAGTGAGGTCAGGCGTCAGGATGAGAACAATATAATTATCATAAGCTTATCGACTTGAAATCTTGAGCAAGATGTTATATAGTTACGTATTATGCAGATGCAACACGCAAGACGCTAGATGAAAAAAATGCTGATTGTTCTCAATATTAATGGTATTATTATAACTTATAACTTATGCCTTACTCAACTGACAACTGATAATGACTTAATGTTTAATATCAGATATCCAAATCTCTGTCCCTATGGGTCGTGCTCTGTATTTAAAGTTAGTTACAAGTTGCTGTCATAATATCTTCATTTTATCTGATTCGCTAGTAATGTATGTAATATTAGCTATTCACTTGTTTTCTAAACTGTAAATACGTGTAATGTGTCCAATACTTTGCCACTGTAAGCAATAAGCAACTCGTAAAATGCTCTCATGTATGCTAAAATAACTAAATGCCTATAGCTATTCCACTGCCTGTTATTTCCAATGCTATCGAATGAAGAATCATAGCAAAAGTCTCACCGCGACCGTACATAAATACTGTGTATTTTTATTTACAATAATCTGCACAGCACATGGCTCGAGATCCTTTAATTTATCAGTCATCGCTATCAAAATATTTTGCATAATATATTTATTCAACGAGGAGGCTTATTAGAGTAGCGAAGCTGCCCTACTATTTCGACCAGATCTGTCCGTCCGTCTGTCTGTCTGTTAACCCCTGCAGTGTGCTGCCGCCATCAGCTTTTTTCGGAACTTTTTGGCGTCAAATTTGAAAAATTGTGCACCAAATCTATAAAATGTCAGTATAGTACACTGAATTAAAATGTGGTCAGGACAGAAGATTTAATTGCGGACTTTTTAGACGTGACAGCTTCGCTACCCACTCGCTGTAGCGCAGCTACAAAAGCGAGTACCAGAATCGTGCATTTGCCACGATT
>JAQIVE010003349.1:0-17015 GCA_034698285.1 Sminthurinus bimaculatus | reverse complement strand
ATCTTCTTACCTCTTTTTTTAGAGTACATTCGGGTTAATCCTCACGATACTAGGTCACGTCCTCGTGACCTTTTTTCAATCCTCACCCCCACCCCCCTGTTAATTTTTACCCTCCTCTTTTTATTCTAAGCCGTCAATTTTATTTATATCTTTCGAGTTCAACCCTATTTTCCCTTAACTTTAGGGTTCAACCTCACTTCCCTACCTATCACTCACTATATTTAGGTCAATAAAATTTAACCGTTTGGTTGCAGACTCCCTCTTCCCTTTGTTATTTTTTAATTTTGAGATTTTCATGTTATTTCATCAAACTTTTATGAAAAGCTGATCAAAATTGAGATGATTTTCGACCAAAATCGTGTCAAAGTTCATCAAATTTTGGGACAATTTTTTTCCAAGGGCACTTATCGAAATTTTTATGCATACAGCTGTCACATACTTTGTCCATTCCTTGCTCCTCTCGGCAAAAGTGAGGTTTTGAAGGGTGACCCAAATTTCCCCGGGGATAACCACCTCGGGGTCAAAGGGGGGCTCTGGCTTGGGCAACAGTTTAAAACCGTTGGCGGGCAGCAAGGGGATCTGAAGGTAGGTAAAGGAGGGGGTGTCAAACTGAAAGTCGGGTTGTCCCAAACAAACCCCCACAAGTTGCTTGACGATGCACCGATGATGGGCCTTGCAAATGATGTGCTCTTGCTCGTCGTGGTCATTAATGGTGTACTGCCAAGTGGCGTCGGACCAGGTAAAACCGTTCGTCTTTTGCTTCCCGTACTTGGCCTCAAAAGCTGCCTAAAAGGTCAAGGTCGAGGTCAAGGTCAAGGTCAAGGTCAGGGACAGGGCACACTGGGAAATTGAGCTCTGTCTTGTTGCAAAAGTCTAGGAAAATTATAGGAAAGGTGACTCGAAATAGGTGTTTACGATATGTATTTTCGTTCGAAGTTTTCATTGTTGTTTTCTGATGGACTTAAAGTTCCCCAAGTAACGACATTTATAATAAAAATCATTAGAAACAAATAATGAAAATTTCGAACGAAAATACATATCGTAAACACCTATTTCGAGTCACCTTTCCTATAGTTTTCCTAGACTTTTGCAACAAGACAGAGCTCAATTTCCCAGTGTGCCGGGTGACCTGTATAGAAATGACGCTTTTACATGTAAAAATCATTGAAAAGCATCAGTTCTATACAGGTCACCCGGTACAATCAACGCAACTTCACAGAAAATGAATAGTGAAGTACCACCTCCTGTATATTCAGTCCAGCCTTTGAACGCAAACTCCAGTAAAAGAACTCTGGGTCTCCCAACTTTTGTTTTTCTACCTACAACAACAAGGAAAGATGCCTCTCAGATCTCACAGTAAGCACCATTTTTCTAAATGTTCGTCTGACTTCATATGCACCAAGATGAGAAGTCGTCCCAAGTTTGCAATCTTTGTACGAGATGTACCTGAAATCGGACGACTCCCGATATCCATGTTATTTTTGGTCAGTTTTACCAGTATAAGCAGCCTAAAATTATTCCCCCCTAAGATATGAGCACACTGTAAATTCATTCATGAATTTTTCTTTTTCATTGATTCTATTATTAGACTGAATTGAGAAAGTATGACCTAATTCCTGTGTATTATTACTCGGCGATTGAACTGATGAAAAATCCCAAAAATCTGAAGAAAATGAGGTCATTCACTCTAAAGACTCAGCAAGAATCTACTAATTCTACTGCACTTATTGCTGCATTCGATCCGTCACTGATCGCCAAAGGATGTAATGGAGTGATGAAGCATTTATTTCAACGGGCCATGAGATCCAACCCAGAAATTATTTTAGTAGACTACTTTTCGGAGACGCTTGTCGACGCCGAGAAATTGTCAGAAATTGCTAAAAATCTAGACTATTCCGTATGACTTTCTCAATAATTCTCCTACTTATTATTGTTAAAATTCTTTTTATTGTAATGCAGCAGTTACCAACATATCTATTATAACGCTGGCTACATTATTATAAAAATGTGGGGGAAAACCCCTTGTAGGTTTTTTTCTTGAAAAAACAATTGCATCCTGTGGAAGACTATGGGGTTGTCCAGAATGCGGTGAAAGCAATTTCATCGGGTATAAAATTGTAATGACAACTTTTAAAATTGAATCTTCATAGTTTATATAATTTTCACACGTTACAATTAGTGAAGTAGTAGAAACATTATCATGATTATAAATTACCTATAACTGGTATAATTACATCTAGAGAAGTTATAGAGTTATAGAACCCTATTATAACATGTTACAATAATATTGTTGTACTTTGAAAGTGAAAGTTTTGTTTTCATAGCCAAAATCATGCAGAAATTCGGTTACAACGAGAGGCTGACAAATACTGGCATGAGTTGAATAAAATTTTCATTCCAACTGAAAAAGACTATCCAATAAATATACCTGAGGATTATAATCTGCCATATTTAATGACATGCAAAATTCCTCTGACTGAATCTAGTAAGTAAAATGACGCGTCAACATTAAAACGTCAAAATTTTATCAAAATACAGTATTGTGTTATTATTTATAACAATATATACTATTCGACAATAATAAGCAATCATGTGTACTTGCTTTGAAAAACACGTTTTTCTCAAACAGTTAATACGAGGAAATTATCAAGACATCCAAGCATTGAACTTTTAATCAGTTTTCAAAAGCAGGCTGAATGCTATTATGGGGCTTTGGAAAATTTAGCAATTTCTATCGACGGTCCAATCGAAGAGACATTGAACTTTCCAAACATCTTTAATACTCCACCGAATCAAAGGAATCACTACGAGACTATTCAAAATGGATCCGAGTACACCTTGATTGTCGTCGATGACTCTAAAATGTAAGAATGACCTCATTTGATCTCATTTGACCCCTTAATTACATTAAATAATACCCGATTTACGTGATGCTATTTGAATTTTTAATTATTCCCATTCCGTGCTCTTAGCTGTGTTAAATTGAGGGGCTGTTTGTCATTCTTCGTGCGAAGCGCGCCCATTTGAGGGGAGAAGCCCCTGTAAAATCGGCTCCTCAATTTAACACAGTTGAGAGAGCACAATGGAAAACGTTCATATAATCACATTGTAAATCGGTTATGATTTAATGTAATTAAGGGGTCGAATGAGGTCAAATGAGGTCATTCTTACATTTTAGAAGACCTACTAAGCCTCGACTTTTTGAAGTTTTTATGGTAAGACTAATAATGATGTGAAATATGTCTGAGAAATCATTCTAATTCGAGTTCTTGACTTTAAAGCTTAAAATCGTGAAAAAGGGAATCGAATGATGTTAGATCAGTGTTCCAAACATCACTTTACTTTCTAAGAATTCCAAAATTCAAGTCGTATTCAAATTAATGAGGTCTATCCTATATTATCTACTATATTTAATCGTAAGTATGACAATGGCCTTAAAACGTTGAACAGATGCATAATATGTTCTGGCATAAAACTTTGACAGGAAAAGTTCGTCAAAGAAGAGGATTTTCCACCCTATCACGTTGTTCCCATTGGCGAATTACTAATATTACAAAAATTTCAAGATCTCTTTAGCTGGTTTTGTCATCGATCGGACATGAGCCTTCCAGACACGTATTCATTTCTATTCATAGATGCCTTCAACATGTTGTACAGTGAAAACGAAAAAATTATCATTGTGGATAATCTTCACGAAGGAATCGTTAGGAGTTCATATTACATTCGTAAAGCTTTAGAAAAACAGTGGGAGGTTAGTGAAAAGTGCAAATAAAATGACACTGATATATGTATCCACACTATATTATTATATACACACGATGGATAAAAACTAAACGAAATCACTACATATACCGGTATATGTATGCAGGAGCAATGATATAAAAATAAATCAAAGGAAATTAAAATTATCTACTATATTACATGTATATCATGAAGTAATGCTCTCAAAATGTAAACAATATGCTCCGATTTTTTTTTAGATTTTGATAATAAAACGAGATAGTTGCTGGACCTGGCCTTCTGCAGACGATGAAATAGTTGATTCGACACTAAATATCCTCAGACGGAAATACTGTCGTGTTCATGATAACTCCTTCAATGCGTAAGTTGGAATTTCACAGAAACAAAATTAATAAAAATATAAAAATATATTACACAAGTAATTTTGTTAATGAGTAATCTACTGTTCACACAGGAATTTTCAACAGTTGTCAATTAATCATAAAAACAATGCATTTGGTGATTATTTTCTACAATAAAAGTAATCAATTTCAAAATAACTACACATACGTAAAACATACATATAAATAATAATAATAACTATTATTACTTAATTCATGTATTGGAAACAAAAGACAACAAAACAAATATTTACAGTACTAAAATAATCTCTTTTATATTTAAAAGTTTTTTCAAAACTACATAAAACATACGCTTGAAATGATAATAATTAATAATAATAAGCCTCTACAACATCGAATTGTAACAATCCAAACCAAACCATTGCACTCAATAATGGGAGAAAAAAACGTGTGCGAGTCGAGAATTTTTTTTTTTGGTAGACATTACTTTTTTTTAAGAGTATTATTGCATAATACTTTTGTACAAGGCTCTCTCAAAGTATAGCTTTTATTCAATTGGTTGGAAACTTTGTGGTATTTCACTAAATATTAACTTACTCTAGCATTAATATTATTTAATAGAATTATATTCTCATACGTTTTAATATTACAACAACATTAGGGTACGTACACAAAGTACATAATGCAAAATGTATATAAAAGAACTAAGATGCTCCCAATACACGAGCATTATAGGTTAAATATAGTGCTCGCGTCTCCAAATACGTGGAAAAAAGCACAAGCTCTATGTGTAAACATTTTGCGTTAACTACTTTGTGTATATTTTTCCTTACTGTAACCCTTCATCAATAGTAGGGTTCCACCCGATGACCAATGCAAGTTAAAATGTACATAATTAACACAGGGATAATGACGGTATCCGTGGTATCTATTTACATTTACACTAACATTAACACGTACACAACCGCATTTTTCCCATCAGGTTGACCCCTAATGTTAATGTTATCCTTTTTTTACACTATAATCATTCAAAATTATAATAATAACACAATAATTCATCGAAACAAATAATAAGACCTGTTACTACGTTGCCCTAAAGTAGTAGCATGGAAATAACACCACATGAAGATTTACTCATAAAAAAAAATTTCAACTCGTTACTCGTTCATCGCTTTTAACTCAATGATAATATGCATAAATTCATCATTAATGGCAATACCTATATTATATTGTTTATACATTATGATTATACGTAATAATAATAAAAAACAGAAAAGAAAAGAATCACTATTCCGATGTTGTAATAACAACAGTTTCTGTCGCATCTTCTTCGGTTGGACCAAGTTGCTGTTTTAACATCGTATTTTCTCTTCTGAGATCGGCAATTTCTCTTCGTAAACTGTCAAGCTCTTCCGCCGTGTTTTCATGTTCTTTAAGTGTAGAGGCTAGTCGGCAATTTGTTGTCCTTAATTCGTTTATATATTCACAAGCCTTTGCAAGGATCCCGCCTTTACTCTAATGTAATGAAATCCACAAAATAAATCAGACGATACATTTAATTTACTGTTATTAACAATAATTATTCTACTTTTTTTTTTATCATAGAGTAGTTATACAAGGGTCTTAACTTTAAACAAATTATCTCAGTGGGTACGGTAAAACGAAGAGTATTATTAGAAAAAGAAACTATTATTTAACATTGATAATTAAGTAAGTATTAGATTGTTTTGATAATATTAGTGGTTTGTATTTGTGTGTACTGAATTTTGATGTACTTGGCCTTGTTTGGTATTATCTTCATTGCACGAGGGAACTATTTTTGCCAATTTATTGATCCATCCATTAATTTTGTCTCTCCTACGTCTCTCGACTTCATTATGGGTGGCTCTTTTCTTATCATCTCTCACAGCTGCTTTCCCGACACCACCTATTCTCCCAAGCTGTACTGAGCGAGGAGTAATTGTTCTTCCTATGCAGAATATAAATAAATAAAAGTAATCAACACAATATTCGTAACAGCAAAATATCATTGAAAAAATACCAATGCTATAAAAATAATACAAGTAATATATTATATTACTTGTATATATGATAAAAAATAAATGGCAAAAGTAAACCAAGGGAGACCAAGATTTCTGGATTTATGATCATAATTCGTGTAATATGAAAAACATGTTGAGGTCAAATGAGGTCAAATGTGTTTACCTAAAACATCTTGAGGAGACCCAATAACATAGTATTGCCCATTTAAAGAGTTAGACAAAACTTGAACACCACTAGCTGTTTGATATGATGATGCATCATCTGCGATTCCGACTACACGATAAGTTAAATTTCCTATGCAGAAAACAACAAAATTCATAGATATAATTTTTTGACACACACAATTTCAAATTATTGTTAAACATCCTACAAGCTAGATTACTTTGTACACAAGATATTCCATTTCATTATATTATTGTTTTGCGATTCCATATTATTCTAATGGTAATCTATAGATGCTATTACATTACTATGTTGAACAATGTTACCTTGACTTTGTCCAAATTGTATAGACGAATGGGGACCACCATCGGTTAAAATAGATGAAACGCTTGCATCATCAACAACACTTGTTGTTCCATCTTCTTCAACGATCGTCACGGTTGTGGGAATGTCTAAAAGTCCATCTTTTGATTCATCTTCTTCTTCTTCAGAGTCCATCAATTTCTTTGGGCTGCAATTTGATTGCAAAAATTAAAGTCTTTTGTATCCCACCGTTCATACAAAAAAATGAAGGCATCTAAAATCTAAAAAATGATTATAGTGCATACTAGTACACTATAGTAGTTAATAACAACTGTTGTGTAGGTTGTAGGTATAAATCAGAACTAAAATGTATTATAGGTTAATTTTAACGGATGGATAATGTTTTTTTGACTAGAATCTGGGTAAAATGCATGCCATACCGTTAACATGTAATAACTGTATTTTCTATAAAAGTATATACAATAACTTTAATCGGGTAACCCACATGTGAGTGGCTGCACAAATTTGCATCTGTACTAGTTTTTACTGTTTTATCATTTTACCACTTACTACCATACACTATACTATTAATTCAAGAATCAAACTCGATAAGTATATTCATAATACAAAACATCGAAACAAAGTAACAATCCAAAATTTGAAAGATTATTCATACAAATACGAACAAAACAAGAGGTAACTCATATGGTTGCAACAAAATGTGTTGAAAATTTAATTTTTACATTATTATTATTGTTGGTAGTATTTATGCACAAAACAGCAAAATGAACCCATTTGGAAAAGGGAGGAAGTACTTGCAAAATGTTAGAAAATATTTAAAATTTTGATCAAATATGTATAAACCCGTTTCTGAAAAAACTTACCTAACGTGTACGTCCATAATTGTATGTCCATCTAAAGTTACAACTTCCATCAAAATTTACACGAAAAAAGGATGTAAGGACCACCTAAAACTAAAAATGAACTAAGCCAAGGGTCAATCAAAATATTTGGTTGGCGCACACTGAAATCACGAGTCGTAATGTATGTATATATCGTGAAAAATGGGTGTTTGTATTATTTTCATGTGTACCGTAGTTCACCACGGTAGTTTTTTTGTCTATTTTGCGGGAAATGTAATTCAATTTTGCCTTTTCTTCACAATTCACACGAGATGAAGAGAAATAGGAAATAGTTAAAAACTTTTAATTAAAATACACTAATAATATACTATACATACAACGGTGCAAATTGTCTCCAAGTCATCATCATCTTAACGGAACTATATTATTATTACGCCCTAGACTTTGTGTATAACAACGATCAAAGTTCAAAGTGATATCCGCTTTTACTTATGAAGTTCTTCGTATGAACTATGAACTACGGTTCAAGATGATGTTTGTGTGTCGTAAAGTCGTATAAAATTAACGGGTTTCATTTGCTCACTGAAACAATATTATTAGATACTAGAGTTTGAGCTGGTGCTTAATTTAACTAAAAGGTAAAACACGGGTATAATCTAAGATGCTATAATATTATTACTATTATTCCATTTTAACCAGTTTCTTTTGTCTAGATGATCTATAATGATGATATGCTAGATGCTAGTATATAAACACATTTTATTCATTGTTCTGACTTGTTTTAGCCTCAACAAAATGTTTGGATTGCGGATGCCCAGGTTCCTACGCCGGTTCATAAGGAGGCATATGACAGCAATTGATGAAAAAACCGCAGCCAAATATAAAGCCGGCTTGTCTGTAGTTTACATGCTAATCGCGTGGAATGTTGCTGGTGTAGCTATGTATGCTATGTATAATGCAAAACGCGATAAGGAACTTGGAGTAACAGATCCATTAGCTAGCAGAAGTAAGTGCACATTCTTGCCTATTTCCTCAACTACGGCAATTACTATATTATTATCATGTATCATGTTAATTACTATTTTATATGTTATTGATATTGTAGTATTTATGTTTTATATGCATCATTTTATATTTATTTTGATTTTGAGATTTTGTTATTTGCAAAATGTTAATTAAACTTTAAACTAACAATAAGATCCTTATTTTTGGTGCTTGTATTTGTAGCTCTACACTATGCGTTGTTGAACAAACCTAATGTTCAGCGTATAGTGCACAAAGGTGGACTACAGTTTGAAGTTGAACCTTTTGTTGTTGACGGTGAAATTGTTTCAAACGACTCGAGAGTTGAGGGACTTAAAGGAAACGGCGACAATTCGGTAAATGTAGAGCAACCTACAAATGAACATATTTATAATTAGCAATAACCATATGAGTATATGTAGTCATTATTAATTACAGCTAGTAATACGCCTTAGCAATTTTATTGAGATTCAGATTTCGTTTCTTTGATATATAAATACCTTATAATATTATATATGAAACAGCGTTATGATGTGTCATGGCATTCAGAATTTTTTAGGCAGGAATTGATTAAAATCAGCAGGCTAGGTAATAGCTTGATGTCTCATATATGATGTATCATATAATAACTATATATTTCGTGATAATATATAATAATAATCTGAATATGATAAAACTTACCGTGTAAAATGTACAGACTGTATACAGACGTTATGTCACGTAAAAAAAATAAAAGGATGTACTTATTGGTACAAAATCTTTGAATTATTTTTGAAACGTGCTCAAAAACCCTTATTATTCCATTTCATGTTTCGACAACGTTACTAAACACCCAATGCTTAGTGACAATGCAATGACTTTAAATGATATAATATTATGTATTTGTTTGTTCTGTTTAGAATTAAAAGTACTTTGATTTTGGATTTCGTCTTTCAATAGGTTGTATGCGCTAAAGTATATATACATATTAATTATAGTAACGATTAAGAATGTGAATTTTTTTAAACGACAGAACTTTTGAATACAAAGAGCTGTTTATTTTATGCATAATATAATATTTGTGTATATATCATCATAATATAGTATATTATATAATCTGTACGTACATAGTTATTTGTTTAACAATAATAATAATAATAATTCATAAATTATTATTTACATTTTCATTTTCCAACAATAATAATACTCATAGTAATCATAGTGCTACTTAATCATAATAATATGCAGTTTTTACAATAATAATGTAATATACATATTTTTTAGATAACATACAACAAACATTTTAATACTTTACAAGGAGAGCACATGGCCGCAGGCCACAAAGAACTCTATAGAATGCCCCCCTTAGAAAAACAAAGAGACCCTTCAAGTGTTTGTCTATATATTATATAATATAATAATAATAATAGTAATAAAGTTCATGAAATCTTAACTTACAAATGGCGGAATGGTTATTTGATACTGCCTTTTCGCCAGGATCAAATAATCAATCGTAAGTTCATTTCAAAAGCCCGCTGTCAATAGGTCAGTAGCCCCATAGCCTCTTTAATGGAATTTACAATGTGCATTTTATTCTTTTTGTTAGCAACGTTATGTTCATCCACAACACCAAATACTCTTTCTTTTGGTTGCACATTTTGGTTTACATTTGCTATACATAAACATCTTTTTTACTTTAGCGAAATGTATTTTACTTACAAATAACAAATTCCGATCACTTGTCATAGTTAAGAGTAAATAAATAAATTGATAACAACAATAGTAATATTATTAATATTAATCAAGTCAATGCGGATACTTTTTTCGAAATTTTTGCGACATAGTCTCTGAATCGTAATGTGTGTACAACACCCAACAATAGATTATTCTTTATTTATATCATATAATATAATATGTGAATAGAGATAAGCAAAAGCGAGAGACGACTCAAAATTTAATTTTACTCTAATCATGGTACTTATAGTATTATAATTTAATGCCGATGAAACGTTTCTTACTGGTCATGGATAAATTTGCGGCGCTGAAAAGTTACATGTCTAAACAACTTTTAACATATTATGAAGAATGACAACGTGTAATTTAGTTATTTAAGTAAATAAGTTTGTGAGTGTACTGATCACAACTGACCATTTAAGGAATAGCAAATATGAAGTGTACAGCGTGCAGTTGAATCTGCATACAGCGACCATTTTTCACAAGTACAAATTTATTCACGACTAGAAAACGTTTCGTTTCGCCGACCTTGTCATGAAACTATAAAATGATTTCAAGTAAAGTGATTCTCTATAATATTATTATGTATATGCAAGTAATGTAATATTACTGATTACATACTGTTATCTGTCTCTGTATAACAACGATTTTGAAAAATTTTACCAAAGCTTGGACGTTGAAGGGCAAAGTTTTGATGCCTTAAAACTATTTTATTTACTACCACATAATTTATTTCTATATATTATAATATATACGCTTTACGCATGTAGTGTATAATACTATATATATTATATATATATATTTAAATGTTTCCTACATTTATTTTGTTGCTTATAATATCTTAAGTATATAGTATGCTTTTACGTTCTTTCATGTATAGTAGCAATAATTGGTTAATCATATTATAACACGTATTTATTCTTTTAAACATTATTACATAGTGTTATGACTGTATATAATATACGTAAGTAGTAATAATAATAATAAAATAAGCAGTCAAAAAATATCGACGACGTTTGAGGACTAGCACTTACCTTTACTAAAAAATGTATATATTTAATAACGTAACTGGCATGTAGACGGTATAGAAGATCTATACTTTGCTGTGTGATAATTATATAATAATTAACAAAATTTATGTAGCTTCTTGCTTTGAAACGTTTAGAACTTTGACATATTCTCTGTGAATATGCATGATGTATATAATGTGTATAATATATTTACTATGGTTTTTTCTACATTTTACTTTCTCCCATACGTTGAACAGTTTAAAAGTGGGTTTTATTATTTTCTTTCTTTTTTTATTAAAAAAGGAAAACGTATTAAAGAATCCATAAGACGAAATGATAATAATTTGCCTTCTTGATAAAAATTAATGACGATTTTCATACACATACCTATAGGTATAACCATCATCATTGTCAAGCAAGTAATATTTGTCACGTTTATGTCACTCAGTTTGTAATATTTTCCTAAAAAAAATCCTCCGTGGAAAGCTACATAATCTCCCTTAAGGTAATGCAGTACTGTGGAGAGATATTTAATGTTGACAATGATTTTGATTACTAATATCATTACTATTATAATAACGAATATAAGCTATACTAATACAAAGTATCATCATAATAATATTCAGCTAAATTGCACCACTTTTACATTGAGTAAAATCCCCTTCTCCCCACGCGGAACAATCTGTTTAGTTGTCTATACATACATGTTATAGATAATAGATGCTTCTTTTTTCAATCTTGATTTTGATAAAAGATGCTGTGGACACCCTCGGAGAAGTTCTGGGCATGATGTATGAATGGAGATTTGGAAAATTGTAATTATAATATAATATATCGGGTCCAGAAAAGCCAGGAGTATGGTAGAGGCTACTGGAATATATTTCATTTAACTCCAAAGGAGAAGAAGCATTCGTGTAGATTCAAAATCATGAGCTGCTGGACCTATTTATTCAACAAAAGAAAAGAAAACAAATTTATTATGTTAAGTTGTTCATCCACAAGTTGCCATAATATATATTATATTATTATACTTTTGTTACAACATAAAACAAATACGTTCACTAACGATAAAAGTAACAATAAAGAATATGTTGTATACAATAAAAATAAATAATAAAACATTGAACACTAAACAATGGTATAAACGGTCATATTACTATTATTTTCGATTCTTTACGTGAAAACTATTATTATTAATTATATCAGTTGAGCTTATAATTCGGATCGGAATCAAGTTTCTCAAAAGGTAAGCTTTTTATCAGGTAAGGGATATGCAAGTCTTTACAAGGGCAATTATGCATAAGCTGACTACAAATGTATTTATGCTTTTTCTTCATCATGTTTTTATGTACATCTACCAAAGTTTCCTACATAGGTTTGCTTCAAGTATATAAAAAACGGCAATTCGAAGAGTTATTTAATGCTAAAACAACAAATTCGTACTATAACATCGAATCTACAGCTCTACCCATAACCAAATATACATACATATTATACTTACAATATTATACTTGTTAGCTCTACATTTATAAATAAAGGCATACAACTTAAGCAAACGAACAAGAGAAAGGGGAGAAAGTCGTAAGGTTAAAGTAGGGATAGCCATGTTTTTTCACCAGGTGCATGTTGCCAAAGCAGTGTTTTTCTTCTAATCTTCTACTTTTGCAAACAAAGACTTAACTCCCTTTAAGTGTGGTAATTTACTCTCCTATTTGCATTATTATGAAATGTGGTATAGAACAGGGCCGGATGTTCTCTAGACATGAATACTCATGATAAATGTTATTGTGTGTGAGTGCGAAGAAGAAATGAGATTTTTTAAGTACTACATTGTTATTTTTAGGGATGACAAAGACAAAACGGGGAAAAAATAAAATGTCATCCTGATGTCTTTGACTAGAAAATACATCGAAAGAGGAAAGCACATAGAAAACAGCAACGACGTCAAACTAACGTAACGAAAAAGGAATTTAACTCAAAAACAGTATGACAGCACAATGCTATGTTCTTCACCGTTATCCATGCTGTCAGCGTATATTGTATTATGTAAGCATTAAGTATACATAATATCTACATGTACATTATTGCATACTTATTACTTATGCATACTTTTTAACTATCGATTCATTCATAATATAATACGTAGTAATATGTGGTTCGTCGTCAAAATCTTGTGTGGTAGTTAGACACATAATTAGTCCATCAAACCTAAAGCAACAAAATTCAAGGCTACAACGTTGACGTTAAAGTTTCCTTGACTCCCTGTAGCAGTTTTCCCCGAGTCAGTAACCGAATCATACCATTGTTTTCAAGATTGTATAACATTATTCTTTCTATGTGTACAGTATGTATCAAAAATAATATGTTTTGAAGCACTATACTTATTGTCTTTCTGTCGTCATCATCTTTCACTAATTAGACAACACGGTTTTCTCTTTAAGGGATAGATAACGTTGAACAACAACTTGTAATCTATGCTTAAATCCATTACATGTACATATTAAATGTGCACATGTTTGCAAGGACGTGTATGCATTGCAAGATTTGTAATTTGTTTTTCTCCTATAGACTAACTCTCCGATGCTTTCATCAATTAATTAACCTTCCTGCATACTTCCTGGCCTTACATAGTTTCATTAAATTTTAAATCATGCTGTGTACAATCCTTTCCGATCTAAGCATATACACGCTTTAGTACATTTTTATTATGTAACTAATGCCTAATGATGGCCTGATTAAAAGGAATAACATAATTTTCATGTATTTTAAAACTCAAAACATGCAATGCATCTGTTCATGAAATGACTAACTACTCTGGAATTTGCAGTACTACATGTTATTAACATATACAATACATATGCACCGGTAGCATCTATATGTGTAGTGTGTATAGTGTATACAATATATATGCATGCATGTTTGAGGCGAGAGTTACTTTCTCTCCGCTGTACTCTACACTCTCCTCTATTAAAATGATATTATTTGGACTGTCGTCTGCTCAAATGATAGTACTATCCGCATAATATGTGTACATCCCCTTTCGAAAGCCACTATGGTTATGAACTTGGTCTTGTGAAAGTCCTATATATAAGTAACCTACAACCTTGAACTTAACATCTTGAATTATGAAAATATTAGAACCATATACCATATAGTCTTAAGTTTTTTGAACCTGTTCATTTACATATGTATTTTACTCGAGTTACTTTGACTTTGTGCAGTTATTTTTTTTAAGTTTGTACTATGAATAATATACATACTTGATCCTTTATGCAGAGCGTACGAGGAGATCTAACGTAAAAACGACAAACAAAATGACTCGAGAGAATATAACATATAAAATACAATACATCATGTTGTATATTGTGCCTATGTATTATGTATACATGTCATTTTATGATGGAAAAAGTCTGCAAGCGAGAAAGAAGAAAGAAAGATGGGAGAATAGTTTAAGATTTGACATTATATTGCGAAGGAATATTAATCATTAATGTTCAAACACGATGCACTATTCATAGTATAATATTATAAATATAATATGTAATATTATACACATAGTTATTAGCGATACAACATTCTGTAGTAAAAATTCTAGACCAGAAAATAGTTTAAACACAGTTATATAAAAAAGCTCTATACCATCCAAAATGAGAAGTTCTAGAATATTATTCGTTTCTGGGGTGAAAATTCCTAGAAATATCAAAGCGCCAATTCTTATTCGTAATGTCGTTAATCAACGTGTCCTTTTAATTCTTTTTCTATCCTCTCGTTTTTCGTCTATCCTTCCTCTTACTGCACAATTTCGGCTAATAATAATATTCTTACGAAACGTCATTCGTGAACCGACAAGACAAAGGCCAACAGTCAAAAGAAAGAGACGAAAGCAGAATGAGTAACTTTTCCATGCGTCTAAAACAGTAACATACACACATATAATGTTAAATATAATATATACATATTTATATTCCGCAATAATAATATATACTATGCGCTTTTTTGCAACAACGACAGTGAATCTAATTTATCACGTTCGAAGCTATTAACTCTACTCCTCTATCTTCCTTCTTGTCGTCCAACTTCTACTAATATACCCATGCATACACCCAAGATGTAAAAGGTATAAGCTTGCATGCATATAAAATGATACTTTCATAGATACTTAATAGATATATATACATAATAATGAATAGGAGAAAAATATACACAATGCATAGTAATACTGATAGTAACTTGTATACATATGTATTATGAACATGCACATAATATATTATACACACACGGATATAAACTTTTACCTGAATAACTTGACATTTCATGCATAAAAAGTTTAGTTACAATAATATATTTTTATACACTGCAATCCCTCTTTTGTGAAAATCCTTTTTAACTTATAATATGGCGGATAAAAATAGCCACGCTAGACACAAGTCTAAAGGCAGAAAAATAACTTCAAACGTGAATGAAAACGAATCCATCCACTTCCGTCTACAGGAACAAAAATGTTGCAGACTTTTTCACCATCTAAATCTTTAGGTCAAATCCCTCTTTCCCTCCTTTCAAAAAGAAAAGTACATGTTTTAAATGTCAATGTAATAATTTTGTATAAGCCCTGTATGCATCAACTAAATAATACACTTTATGTATTAAACAAAATTTAGATATTATCATGATGCATGTGTAAATTAGCATTTATAGTTATGAATCCTATGTATACTACGTTTTACTTTGCAACAAAATTTCAGATATTCCTACAAAAATACTGTAAAGAGTACTGAGAATCATCCGTATGTGCAGCAGGTGAATGTGAATAAACGCTCCCTTCACTCACTTTTACTTACTTACGTCATTTGATTTTTATTGAAAAGTTGACGATACATGCCGATGCTTACACATGATTCATTATACATGCCAAGAGGCACATGACAAGATATTGAGTATACTTGCGACAGAAAGTCGTAAGAGCTTAGAGCATATGTACCGGCATCGACGATAAGTATGCACAGAGAAGAAACCGATGTAAAAAAAGACATTGATTTAATCAGTGAACAGTACTAATGGTTCACTGAAATTCTTCGAGCATGTACAAAATGTACTTGTGAATTACACACAAGACAATTTCACGACGACATAAATAGCCAAAAGAATATTACCGAACAGACAAGACACAACAGAGCGTCATTGACGAAGGAAGTTTATACGCCAACATTTTTACCACGGCTCACTTGTTAGTTCCGGCGTCATACTGAACTGACTGTACAGATATTTGATTGTGCAGAGTTAGAACACTTACCTATGTACTAAAAATATCAGAAATATCTAAAAAAAATACCGGTCAAACAACAAACATCTTATTTATGAGCAAATCATATTGACACATCATATACATGAATTCAACAATTCATTATTACTGTTGCAATACATACTTTAATCTTTAGATCTATTTATTCTATTCAATAATATGTATCAATATTATAAAGAGCTATAAACAGTCTCATTAAGATATACATGATTTGGAACTTTTACTTGAATGCTATGACTCTATATGAAACACGTAAAGTACTATACCATCAATGCCATGTACGTACTACATATTATGTGCTATGTACAGGGTGACAAATAATTTCTGCAACAAAAATGAAACTTTTATATCTCAGCAGGTATTTAGCGAATGAGCCTTAACCTGATACAGTTTTAAACAGTCTCCTTTCTATGATAGGCACACATGTAGGAACTCATATGCAGTTAACCAGTTTTCGAAATACAGTCGAGAAAAAAACTTTGCTCCAAAAAATCTTCCCATCACAACCAAGAAAAAT
>JAQIVE010003348.1:0-17016 GCA_034698285.1 Sminthurinus bimaculatus | reverse complement strand
AATTCTACCAAATATTTACCATGTCAACAAATTATATCGATCGATTATGATCTCATGATATTTTGATAGTTTCATATTAAAATTTCATGAAAAGTTGATCAAAGTTGATGAGATTTTCGACCAAATGCGTGTCAAAATCTCATCAAATATTTGCTCAGATATTTTTCTAAGGGTATGCATATGTACATGCATAATACATTTCTTATTCAATATTCACCACATTTTTTTGAGAGGTACTCATGCTCTCCGTTCTCTGAACACCCTTCATTTTTGGGTATATACCATTATTTGTGGTGACAAAAAAACTTTGAAAAACTTTATATATATTTGAAAATCGGGATTTGACATTGTTCAAAACTTATAAAAGTAATACATACATACATACTGCATAATATGTATTTATGTAAAACTTGTCTCTCTCCCTCTTTTTCCGAATATGAAAATGTGGAGTGTAAAAATATTAAAAAAGGAACATACTTTGACTGTTGGTTGAAGTGTGAGAGTTTGAGTGTGTGTATGTGTGTGTGGGGGAGCGAAATGAAGAACAAATGTGATGTGAATGCATGTGAATTTTTCTCCTTTTTCTTTTTCGTTGTCATCTTGTTCCTTTTCTTTTTCTGGTTCTGGAGCTTTTCATGTGTCGATAGCTAATTTGGTTGGTGAAAGAATTTCAGAAACGGGAAAAGGCTCTTGTAAAGATCTGTCGGTGAATGTTCCGTGTTCGGCTCAAGAAGAAGAATTCGGAAACGAACATACAGACATATTACACAACTCGAAGAACGAGTCAAATGCACACCCACATACACAAAAAAAATGCATTCAAATCCTGCGTGTCTGTGTGTGAAAAGTCATATAGTCATTGAACATTTTCTCCCTCCAATTTCGAGGAGCATGTACATGTATATGTATGTGTATATACATATATACATATAATATACATACAGGAGTTGGGTGAAGAAGGAAGAGAGATGCCAAAAAGCAAGGAAGAGAATCATCCTTGCTTGAAAAAGTTTTGTGTACGTTTATCCACGTAGCATGTGCATACACAATATTGGAATTGGGGAAGATTGGTATTGCAAACTCCCTCACTTTGCTCTCTTTCGTTCTGTCTCCGTTTTCTTCTCTGTTTAAAAATTCAGCTCGTAAATCAACCTTTGTAACAAGTTAGACACAAGCTGACACTTGATTCCATGCAAAACGAATCTTTGAATCTTCTTCGTCTTGTTCCCCCAATCCATAGGATGCCAATATTTAAAGTTTAAAGTAATAACGGGTTCGTTCTTCGTAACGGCTGGCTTTTGCCAGTTACATGAACTGTATCTGTTGGTTTAAGTGTAGTAAGTAGAGTAGCAGTGGTGGTGGTAGTGGTAGTGGTGGATTGGTGCATATGTTCTCTTCCTTCTTCTTCATGCTGTCTGTTTCCTACTTTGAGGATAGCAGGATTTATTATACCATTGAGCATAGAAGCTCACTATTTATTAGTATATATGTACATTGCCTGAGCTGAGGAATTGGAATCTCGGGTTGGAAGAGAGAGAGAGAGAGAGAGATAGAAGGGATGAAGCCGAAAAAAAGAGGGAAAAAACTCGAATGCTTCCTCAATACACACTCTCATATATCGTAACTTGCGTAACTCTATTCATGTACCTATGTACGTGTGTGTGTGTGTGTGTTTGTTGGAATTGTCAGTGATTTTCAAAGCCATGGCTCTTCTTTTCCCTGTCGGAAAAGAAACCGGGAGGAGAGAAATATAGAAGTAGGGAAACTTTATGAAAATTGTGAAGAATTGCTCTAAACTCTAAACTATACTCTTTTTCTAGTAAATTTCCGATAGCAAATTTTACATAGTTTTTAAATAAATGGGAGTTAAACAAGAACATCATTTAACTATATACTGAAAACTTTAAGCTCTCAAACTTTTGAAGGGAGAAGGGTAAAGGAAAAGATATTGTGAGGAGGATCAAACTTAAGCAGAAGAAAAGTGAAAAGCTTAAAATATATTACCCCACAGTCTAGATGCTAGATACTCACACAATATTATTGAAGGACTTGTTGATATATTTTTTTATGTGCGACGGACGATAACAGTCTCAGCAACAATGTCACAAACGGTAAAGATGCGATAGAAAACTTTGTAGTTTTCTTAAACTTTTTGCGCTAAACTTTGCTGTGTAATGTCATAGTCATAGACATACACCATACATACTTGTATGAGTATTGTGTATACCTAGAACACAGTTTTTTCACTTTTGAAAATTGCCGATGTATTTATCATCGTCATCACCATGCCGATATGTATGCATACATGTATATAATACAAGGGGAAGTATAACGATATGGATGGATAGGCACATTTGTATATATGTGTGTAGGAATTGTCATCTTTGTTCTTGGTTTTCTCAGGGATGATCCATGCATATCATCACCTCCCCCATCATCATCATCGTCATCATCATGTTATGAGAATGAAAATGAGAGAAATAGTCTCCTCCATCAATTCCATAAAATACCGTGTGTACATTTAGATGGATTCCATGGGACGGAAATTGAGAGAGAGAGAGAGACGGAGGAAGGAGATGGAGTCCTCTTCTAGTTCTAACATAATATAAAGTGGATTAGAGCGTGAAAACCACGACAACGCCTTGGTTTAGCGACAAGAGCAAAGAGTATAACCGAACAGTGGAACCGAATGTGTGTGTGGAACTCACTTTGACTGACTATGGCCATGGGAAACCCACCCGTCTATAAACATTCAGCAGGAAGAGAGAGAAAATGAGAGAACAAAACTCGGGAATGACCTGTCTGCTTCTGTGAGAGTCGCTTTACACCTCATTGAGATCAAAATTGCTCCTCTGCTCTCTTTCTCTTGGTTTTTCTGTCTCACTTCCTCTTTCTCTCTCTCTCTCTCTCACTCTCTGCTTCCTTTCTCTGGCTCCAACTCTAAGGTGACATTGTTCAGCGCAGTGAGTGAATGTAATGTAATGGCTGCGGTCGACGAATAAGTAAATATTACTAAGGTATTACTTTCAATTTCATCCAAAGAGTCAGAGAGATCAAGGAAAGAGGGAGAGAGAGAGAGAGCGTCGACTATGTGACATGGATTTTTTTTTGTTGTAGATCAGTCTACTTACTCGTCTAGTTTTGTGTATATATTACAATATTATACAAAGGAGGAAGGACAGACGAAAGCACACACATCGAAGCTGGGAAATGAAACGAGGAGTATAAGCGATAGAGAGAAAACGAGGGAATTGTCAGAATTTGTGTGTTTGTGCGATGACGATTCCTCTAGGTAAATGTGTGCGTGCTATAAATGTAGATTATGTATATATGTATGAATAGTGAGAGAGAGAGAGAGAGATGGGGAAATAACAAGGATAGAGCGACGTGGATATGTCTATTGCAAATGTAAATGTAACCTTGTGTAGAGGGGAGCAACGGCAATAATTTTCCAATCCATTTTCTTGAGTAGTAAAAACAGGGAGGGAGAGAAGGAGAGGAAGAAAAGAGAATTTCTTTGCAAATGGTTTCGTTTTATTTTGTTGGTAATGGATGCTCTAATGTTTCTTCGGTTTTGTCTATGTTATGTTAGTTTGGAGTCTCAGAGTCGGATAAAGCGTACAAGTATGTATGTACATGTACATGTATTTGAAAAGAAGAAGAAACCCGTACCGATAACGCATATAGAGTACGATATTAAATATTATGATGACTCTCTCTCTCTCTGTGTTGTTTCTTCTTCAAGCTTGTACCTTGTTTCCTGAGCTTATCCAATATACATATTTGTGTATTTCTCCCCATGCATTTGAACATGGATAGTTTTCCATGTGAGTAGTGACTGGAAGTGAGTGACTGTGTGTGTTTGCAAATGTTACATTTAGAATGAATCTAGAGAGAAAGTGGATAGTATACTTTAATATTCATTCAAGACATTACGTTTGTCTGTGTATGTACAATGTATGTACATAGTACATACATATACATATCTGTGCATGTACACACAATTTTCTGTGGTAAAATAACATGTATTGTCTGAAATAGTGATTCCATGAACTTGAGGAAGAAGAAAGAAGTAGAAAAGGAATCCCCTCCTCACTCTTTATATATATGTATGGGTAGATTTTCTACTTGAATATTTGCCCTGTCTGTCTTGCTCTCCCCACTTACTTACACTATTATTATTTCCTTGATGGAATATAATGGGCCTCTTCTTTTACTTTATTCCTATTCTTTTCCATCTTCATTTCGCACGAACCACAATAAATCACAGAGTGATCTTCCCCCAAACAAGAAATATACATAGAAGAATACGAATGGGAGATTTACATATCCTTACACTCAGGTGACAACCTTTTGCTATCAGTGAGAAAACATTTTTTTCTCTATACCATTTTCTTCTTGACTTGTTTTTGTTTTTGTATAGATAATGATGGTGCTTTTGTTGTTTTGTTCTTGTATGTATGTTGTGCCACAATATTGCATATATATGCCCCCATCATTCCGATTTGCAACTATTTATATTTATTTGATTGTGCCTCATTTTTTTGTATAGATTCTTTTAAAAGATGGGAGTAGCGAGTAAATGTTATTCATATGGGAAATTGATGGCGGTAGTTTATTCACAGTGTTTGGGCATCATTATAATATGTACAAAATACGAGTTTATTTATGATGCATTAAAAGAATGTGTGTGTGTGTGTGTACATTGGGAAATAAGTGAATGAATGATTGTCATTCATTCACTCATTCATTCATCCGTTTGACCATGTGTGTGTGTATGTTAACTTGAGTGTTCCTATATGTGTATATTCCATTCTGTAGTGCCGAACATTCAAAGGATGCAAATGAATACATACTTAAACTCTTCATCTTTTCACCAGCCTTTATATGAAACGATTCCTTTTAGTCCGTCTTCAAGATGTCAAGAATGTTTTTTAAAGTAAGAGTTTGCCCTTTTCGTATTCTCCTTCTTTTGGTGTGTGAATGTTTTTTGAGCTGCTTGGATGTTGAGAACGGAAAGTGTAAATTGTATAAATGTGTGTAAAGTATTAGTTAGTTGGAATGATACAAGATAGAAGTGTATATTATGTTGCGACTATGTTTAAAGTTTAAAGGACGCAGTATTGTACATTATTTTGTACACACATGCATTGGCCTGGATTCGTCGTGATTCTCTTGTCTGGTTGTATGGCAACGACTAATAAACAGTTCATAGGTGGTCGCGATTTCAGTTCCATTTTGCCTTCTCATTTTATTCCACTTACAATACACATAATATACAAATGGGGCTCTTCTGGCTCGGTTGTAATAAATGTAAGTATGCTGATATATTTTGTCATTCCGTGTCTCACTCTCTCACTCGCTTCTCCCTATAGCTCACAAGTCAGCATTTAACTCTCTTGAGCACGCGGGGAACTTTATTGAAGTTAAGAAAATTTCTTTCAAGTCTTGAGTCAGTGAAAAGAATTTAGGATGTGTAAATTTCTTTATGGTATCAACAAGGAATTCGAAATTGTTAGCGTATACTCCTAACGTATGTTTGTCATGTGAGCGTATACATAGTGTCACAGTGTTAAAATATTAGCATACTGTTTTTTTTACTCAAAGGTTACATTCTCATATGCATAATAATAAAGTTGAGACTATGATGCATACATTGTAGAATGAAAACAAAGTTCTGTTTTTTATTTAATCTTTGTACATTGGACATGCATTTACATCGTTATACATATCTTTATAACGATCATATGTGTATCTGTTTACTGTATATATATTGAAGTCGAAATAAGTAAAGGAAGGAAGTAACAAAAATAACAACAAGAAAAAATGTGCATGAAATTTAAATTAAAATCCAACTTGACATTTGTCATATGGAAAAAGAAAGAACGAGAAATTTGTAAACTATTCCGCACAATTTGTCAAAGAGTGTTCTATATAATATTGTTACTATTGTCATTTTTTATAGGAATGCATGGTGTCGAAGGAGATCTCCCATCATGCATGTATTGTACAATATACAAGTAGTTAGATATAAATATATGTAGTATTTTGTTCAAGGGGAACTGTATAATATGAAATATGACATATTATTTATATGGAGAGAAGGTAATGAGTAAACATGGACGTGTTATTAAAACATGCTTTTACAACTTTACACATGAACGTTAAGTTTGTTACCAGCAATATTCATTTCATGTTTCAATTCTCGCTTATGTTACTCTCCACCTATGGATATGTGTGTGTGTGTGTGTGTTTCACTGGTTAAAGTGTTCAAAGTTGACATGTGTGTGTGTATGTGCTTTTATTCATTGTGTAGCACAATCCTTGGCTCTGTGTGTTTCACATTGCCGTTTTAATTCTCGTTAGGTCGTAATCTCTGTTCGAGCGATAAAATATGATTTACATTCCATGCAATCGGTTCACATTTTCTTTTTCGTGTATGTGTGTGTGTGTATGCTTTGTTGGATGTGTGTATGTGTTAGTTCGTGAGTTTGAACATGGTCCACTGATAAATTCTTCACATGTTCATATATACATACATATCAGAGCTCTCAGAGTCCTTTTCTCGTCTCCATCTATATGTATGTATATGTGTAGATGAACTGACTTTTGAATGTTCAGGGAAGCAAGCAAGCAAGCCGGAGAGTGAACGAGTTGGTGGGGATAGGAAAGGAATGAAACTGAAATAATGCAATACAATAACGCAGCTATCATCATTTATATCAATTTGAATGCAATAAATGCAGAGAGCGAATTTCTCATTCAAGCAGTATACGATTGAATTGTTTCAAATGGTTTCCCCATGTAATTATACCAGTATTTTATTGTAAGTAGGCGACTTTGGCACCCTCACTGTATTTTTGTGGTCGAATATGGAATAAAGTATCTATCTGTAAAAGTCGTCATCCTCATCGTCGTATCGCAGTGTATGCTATTTTATACGGTAGAGAGTACACCACGGAGACCGGCGGAATAATATAATATAATCACAGTTTTGCACGCAGCATGTGATATCGTAAATGCAGACAGAGGCTCAAAGTACTTTCGGCACATTCACTCAGTCAGTTTCAGAACAATTATGGGTGGAATGAAACCTGTACAAGATATCATCATCATCGCCATGGCACGGAATTAGCTTCCATTTCCAAAGAGCTTCCACACATATACATATACATAAAACTATAATAATAATACTTTAGTTTTGTCGTTTTTGTAGTTTTATATATTTAAACTGTTTTTTATTCTTGGAATTTCTGTCCTTTGGTTCTCCCCTGGTCTTCTTGTTGATGTTGTTGTACATACATTGTACATTTATAGATTTGGGATCATTTTGCATTCATATAAGAATTGAATTCAAATTGAATTACACCCTTAAACTATAATGATGATAATAATAACAACAGTAAGTTTTAATGCTGTTAAGCATACAATTTCAAGTATTATACATAGTATTGACCAAGTTTGAACGTATATAGGCACTTGCCAAAATTATTGTACACACTACGTACGTCGTATTCGTATTACGTTGTTCGATGTTGTTACAATTTCAAGATAATATTGTGGTCGTTTTGTCGTTGGAATATTGAATGAAGTTTAATATGTCGTAATGCAATAATGTCTTTGTGAAAATGCACGAAGAATCAATCTACCTTTCCACTTTACAGAAAGTATTAGGCATATCCACAAGTTTGGCATTTCATTGCTTTCTATAACTCGGGCCCATCTTATATATGTATGTGGCGGTACTAAGTGATACAGTATATGAAATATTAATATTAAATGAGATGTTGATGAAATTGAGGTCGGAGTTTATTTTGAATTGAATTGAATTTCAAAAGTTAAATAAACTCACTAAACAAACTTTATAGCAAATGTGTGATAGTTAAAAAGTACACACATACTTATATCTATATTATTTGTTCTTTTTTCTCTTACGATGTGCATGATTCGGTGTAATATTGTACGTTTTTATGCGTTTAGCTGGATGAAAGTTTCAAGAGTATGATAGAAGGAAGAAAAAAACGAGAGTAATTATTGATTTTTCTGGTCACATGTATAACATGAGATAATAGGTTTTTAAACGAGGGTCTAAAGAGTTTTGCGTGTCGGTTGCTGTCTTTAGAATGTGTATGGATTCTGATAATTTCCCTTACGCTCTTTCTCTCTCGGTTGTTTCTTTCTTCTTTGCGTCTCTCTCGTTCCATGATGTTGTGGAACCAATTGACTGTGATATGCAATATAAAATAATATATACCTACATACATATTATGGCTGTATTTATATCCAATGTTTAATGGCCCAGTTGATTTTTTCCTCTCCTTTTTCGTGGAATCAATATTAGATATTAGTTTAGTCCGTATATATTTATAGTGCATAAGTCTGCGTGGGTCTGAGTCAACACAAGAATAACTTTTTCGAGAGGGTTGTGAAAGTCCTTGTTTGGCGGATTTGTAAGTAGTTACTTACTACTTACTTCTCATTCACTCACTTACTCACACACGTATTATATACTGACTACTGACTCTGCGATCAGTGTATATTATACGATTTGATCGTAGTTTATATGTATATAGCATGTATGGGGTAATAATAGTAATAATGATGATGTAAGCTGAGAAGCCTGGCAGGAAACAGTTGGAAGTTTGCACGATATTATTTCATCTGTATAATGTGCTTAATTTTCCTGTCCGTTACTTGACACTTGTCGATAAAAATTTTGAGCCATTATTTAGATGTTGAACGTCATTGTTGTCAGCAACATTCAACATTTTCATCATACTTACATGTGTAATATTAGTCCAAAATATGGGTATTGGTATTGGGCATGAATTTTCGTTTTTTTTGCAATTGTGCGTTATTTGTGTTAGCGGGGAAAAAGGATTTTTATCGCTGGATTTTTTGACGCGATGACATTTTGACGGGGGAGGGAGGCAGAAGCAGGACGACGACCGATGGAAAAATATTATGTATTGTATATGTATGTATATTTGAGTTGTATGTCAAGTACATATAAAGGAAAAAAATTGTTAGCTTTGTTGGCTCTGTTATAGTTGACTGATCCATGTCCTACTTTGAATTGAAATTTGAAAGAGCTCCTTCATGAGAGTTCAAATGGAGTAATGAGAAGATGCTTCCGTTGATTGGCCATGTTATGATTGTGTCTCGATTTTTTTGTTGCGATGCATTATGTATAGCGCCAAGTCAAAGAGAGAGAGAGAGAGAGAGAGGGATCGACATTTTTAGTTAAATTTGTAAGTACATACTGTATCTATATAAACACGCAACACAGCAGCGTACATACTTGAGGTTGTATATGTAGTTCCTAAAGTCAGGTAGTCAGAGTCAGTTCCTTTGTATATATGTATGCATGTAGTGTACTTTACCGTACATTTCTGTGGTATATTGAAACGTTAGTTTGTAAACGTAGGACTGTGCATGTTGTATTCATGGTACAGGTAAATTAAGCTTCTTTCGGTACCATGTCTCTTTCTCTCTCTCTCTCTCTCTCATTCGCTCTATCTGACTGCCTGAGTAGCCCACGTAATTTATGTGTAGAAATGAATCTTCTAAAAGCAGGTAGCAATAGTAGTAGCCAACGTGAAGACACGAAGTGGTTTGTTGAGTCACAGTCACTACTCTTGCACCAAAGAGTAAGTAGTAGGTCTGTAGACAAGTCTTGTACTCATGTGTTATGTGTATGTGCATATTGCATATGTTCTGTTCTACTCTCCTATCTGTGTATGGCATGACTGCTGGCTCCCGCTTCAAAACTCGGACCACTTTCAACTCTCCTCATTTTACGTACATAGTATATACAATGTATGTACGTAGATATAGATGGATGAACATTGAACTTCTTCTCCATTTCACTATTAACTGTTACGACTGTTTTCTCTAGTGGAGCTGGACCTAAGTATGTACCTTTACATTATACATGGGAAGCGAGAAGGAGAAAAAGAGTACACATAATATTCTATCTCGCATGCTGAGAAAGAATTCCCCAGAGAGAGAGACAGCGAAAGAGAGAGAGAGAGAGAGAGAGGATGAGAGAAAGACAGAACAAGGGAGTACACATGCATGCATATATGTATGGACATTCGAGAGTACTCTAAATACGTATTTGCTTTGGTTTCTGTGTGCTCAATATATGCGTCTCTGTATGTATGTACAGTATGTATGTATGCATGCATGTGTAATGTAGTGTACAGTGCTGTGCACCCTGGTCCAAAAGTTGAGCGGCTCGTTTCTTGTGATTTCATCACGTCAGTATGGACGCAGTTATACTATAAAAGTTTGTTATTCGGCAATTTGGGAAGGCCAAAGTGAAATTTCCAAGTCATAAAGAACTGTTTGCGGGGCCTATGATCTCCCATTTTCCTCCAAATAGTAAATTGAACCTGTACATACTTTTATTTTATATATACATAATGACTCGTGACACAAATATAATATATGTGAGTAGTCAGCAGTGTTTGCTGTTGTGCGTATTATATAATGAATTCTCGGTATTTACAATATATATAATGAAAGTCCATTGGCAATAAGAGTAGAAACAAACTGTACTGTATGCGTCTAGGGGAATGAAAAAGCGAGCGACAAAAGAGTATAATATAAGCTCATATAGTATAATAATAATGTGTAGATTGTATATAATATGAAAAAAACAACAAGGCCCTATTCAGTTGAGCCATAAACAATTTGCTGTGTGAGTGAATCAATTCAAGTGTAATTTTCGGACCCAGTGGATAGTTTTGTGTGAGCTTGGCTGGACCAATGGATCGTGGACGTGGACGGAGATAGATAGATATCCTCCTTCCCAAGACAAAGGCATATGGCATATATGTATAATAGTGGACGAAAATGAGAGTTCAAGTTTATCTTTCCTGCGTTCCCGTAGACAGATGCAATGGTTTGTTTGGTTTGGATGCTCGCAGATTCATGTATGTATATTTATATGTATGTATCCCCATATAATATAGAAAGATAGAGTCAGAGAGAATGTTTATCCAAGTGTCTAAGAAAACTTACTTGACTTTTTACTGGGTTCGGAGTAAAGAGTAAAGCACTCACCATCACAGGATCATCATCGTCATTGGCAGCATCAGCATCATCGCCATCAGAATATAATAATAGTAATAATAGTAATATAAAGCAATAGGGTCAGCAGCAGCAGCAGCATCTTGTGTTTTTTCTTCTTATACTATTCATCCTCTTTCTTCGGGGGTATCTCCTACTTGTTCTTCTCATAGAAAATACGAACGGACAAGTATGATAACAAACATGCATATTACATACAGAGCGTTGAACAGTAGTATCTCCGAGGAGTACCTGTGCATTGTATACATGTATGTATAGCTAGCTGTTTTTGTTATACATTATATATTATGGATTTTTGACTGTGGATGTATAGAAGTTAAAAATAATGAAAGGAAATAACAAGGTTTCTGTCTTATACCATAATGTAGAAGGGTATACAACATGGTATATGATTGTATAGAGTATAGAGTAATGGTAATGCGTGTGCGGAGAGCCGGAGATACATGAGACAATTCGGGCCTGCCTCTCACTTATGAGAGTTTACAAAAGTTATACAGAATAAACAAAGATGAATTAAAGATATCTTTTCCCTGTGTTCCTCTCTCTCTCTATCTTGCTCTCCCTTCCTCTCTCTCCCCTTATTTTCCAGCAATAGAGGGAGAACTGGAGAGTGAGGTAGTTTGTTGAAAACAAGAGACGACAAGGACTTAAAATTGAATGTTCCTGATAGTCAAGTCAACTGTGAGTCGGCTGTCACTGCAAGCCGTGAGCCAAACAAGTTGGAGGTGAAATGTACTTGTACAATCAAAATGTATGTATGTACAGTATGTATATACAAGTGTTTCGCTGACTGGATGTGTGGACATTGACTGCAGTGTACTGCACTGTATTATATAATAGTAAATAGTAAGCAAGTCAAGTCCTGGTGCTGAAGCAAGGTAAGCAGCAGTAAGCATAGAGGGAAATGGAGAGATGGGAAGAGAGAAGTTCTACTCGGAGTCGAGTTTAACGGAACGGAGTTCATGGAGCGGATTCAATTGAACTAGATTTTGAGAATGTTGCTGGAAGGAGGGGAAGAAGAAGAAGAGAGAACCAAATCGCTGTATGTATATATTATACTTTAGACTTTAGTTTAGCATGCTGGAACTTTCCCGAGTCTACATGCATTTATAAAGATATAGATAATAAATATATTCGTGTATAAATATACAATCTACTACTACAGAGTATGGACAAAAAGTAAGGCGAAAGTAAGAAGAAGTAGACTGTCGTGTTGTTCCGTGTCTCTAAGTGCCTTTGTGGCTTCAACTGCCACATGATGCTAGATACAAACTACAAACGCTCCTATTCCTATTACATACTCTCCTCTGCACTCTCTCTCTCTCAAAGTACTCTACTTTTGTGTGTACTGGTACTTGTATTTTACTTGAACATTGTACAGATACTCTCTCCATGCCATACTATTACGAAAAAAGTACTGATGCTGCAAAGGTAATATTGGTAATATGGACATACGTACGGAGTGCCGACTCTGACTAACGAGAGAGAGAGCAACGAATGGATATAAAGTAATAAAGATGAGACTCAGGTTTCACTCTCTTTTTTTTGTTTTTTCAACTACGGAATGCAATTTAGCATTATCCAACGAAAGATAATACTAATGGCTTAAAAGTTTTTTTGCCTTTCGTCTCTCGTCCTCTCATTCTCATTCTCGTTGTATCGGATACGTATTACGTATTATGCATTGCAGTCAGTTTGCAGTATTTCGTTGGGTAGGGAAAAGTATTTTTTTCTATGTATAGGAGTAAATGTTTCTCCCAGCTAGTCACTATCAAGTCTCACGAGCTTCTGTAATGTAATGTAAAATGTAATGACTGTATCTGCGGAGGTACGAACGAAGAGAAAAAAACTGGAGGTATGTATACTACACGTTTCGTTTTTATTTAAGTATGTGTGTGCAGAAATAGCCGAGAATAATACACAGCCAAGTTTAAACAACTCATAATTATGCAAATCACTGCCCTTCCGGATCATGTAAATTTCCTCGGTTCTCTCATTTAAATAAGCTGAAAATTTGAAAGTCTAGAGAAAAAATGTTCATGGAAAGTAGAAAGAGTTGTTTTTATCAGTTGTACAGCCTTCTTCTTCTTTTCCCAGTTTTTTATTATTAGATTTGTGTTGAACTCCCTCGTGGACCTTTCCTCTCTGCCTCTCACTTTACCTTTTTTATCAGGTAAAAGGTAAAAGTGGTTGGAGGTATTAGAAGATAGAAGACGATGAAGGCTGTAACGATTTCACCTTTCAACTGTCTTAACAACTATGAGTACATACCTAATACACTCATATGTGTATATTATATAACATATCCATGCCTTGGAAGTTCAAGTCAATTATTTACTGATGCAGTTACACTCTATCCTTTTCTTGCAGTTTTTTTATTGTGTACATGTGTATTGTAAAGTTGAGTATATGCATTATTAGGAGGTTTTCCACAGAAAAATACGTTAGTGTCGCATATACATATTTCGTACAGAATTTGCAAAATATAGTGAAATCCAAGAAAAGAAAGAATTTTAGCTGGGTGCCTTGTCTGTATTATATTATACCTGCACTCTGTATCAATTCTGTGTTTTGCTCTGGTCTATTCTGCTGTGGATATTTCAAGTTCAACTTTAGTATTCCATCATAAAATGATGAGATAGTTTGCTAGACTGGGCAAAGTTTCACTTTTCCTTGGATATGTATAGATAATAGATATATGTACATGTAAACTGCCAACGGAGGTCTCTTTCTTCTATTCTTGACACGTGAGCCGTATGGTAAAAGGTCAAAGTGCTTGGACAAAGGTGAAATTCTTCACCCGAGCATGAACACAACCGAACCGAGAGGGAATCCCGATTCAAGTCTGTCTGTGCTCTGTGTTGCAGATTCTGTTTCGATTTTATATATTATCTTTCTCTCTTATTATGTAATAAGCAAGCATACATCTGAAATTGCTAGAAATGGAATCAAATTCAAAGGAGTGAAAGCAGCTAGTTATTATTTCGTGCACTGACTTTCTAATATTAACTGATGAATGTACTGGATAATACCACACGGCACTGTATACTGTACAACTAGATACATAGTTTGGCTTTGACTCTGATGTGACCAAAGAAAGAAGGATTCAAAGAGCGAAAAAGGGTTTATAGATATAATGTATGGAAGGATGAACCTTACTTTTGGTATTGGTGCTCTCTCACCGAATTGTCGAGGTAGAAGGAGAAGAGGGAATTGTGTTGACTATAAAAAAATATATATCAAGTGCCGCACATTCATTCATATAATTCTCACATGTGTGTGTGTGTGAGTGAGTACTATGAGTGTGTGTACATTGTACTTGTATGCATTATACACTTGAACACGTGTGCAATCTCGGTTTTGCATTACCTCTCTCATGTCAACTCAGCTCCAGTCAGCTTTAGTCAAACTTGTGCGAACACACATACGCACACACACGTTTGACTTCTTCTCTCTGACGTCTCTTTATATTATCCACTGTTGACGACGACGACGAGGATGAATTCAACAAAGCGCATATAATGCATGTACTGGAGAAGGAGAACGAAGAAGAACTTGAAGATGAGAGAGGACGAAGGCCGAAATGTATGTATGTAACACTTGGTGATAATTTCCGTAAATGCAGAAACTGTATCCTTTTGTTTCATTCTTGGCATCCGCTCTCTTTACATAACTATATCACAAAGTGTGGGACATTAACATTATAGATGTTATATATATATATATATTTGTATTTATGCTATTTACTTTGCTCTCGACATGTTTGTCTCTATTATCATTCATATATATTATATTATTGTGGAGCATACAAAGTCAAAGTCACTGTATGTATGATATAAGATGAGTATCAAGTATCAACTCATCTCTCTCTCTCACGAGAACAAGAACACACAGTATGGTGTGGTCTATGGAACGGACAGGCAAAACCAGCCATTGTTTATATCAGTATGTTGTATATTTTGTTTAATGGGAAGATAAAACTTTTTATTAGTATGTTAAACAGAGAGACAGAGAGAGATAGGACGATTGCACTCGTGTTTGTCTTACATATTATGATATGATGCAGCTACATATTATATTCCAAGATTTGTTTATGTATGAGGTCTACATGATGGGTATAATATATGTGAGAAATTGTTTTTCCTTTGGACTTGAGAGTATTATTTAGTTTTAAGTTTAAAGCAAATTTGGTACTTTGTGTGTGTGTCAACTTTGTGAGAGAGGGTATATGTTTCATACAATGTACATATTGTTATTGTTATTGCACTCATTTAATGCAAGACACACAGTCATGCCATAAGTATGTATGTTTAGATGGTGACTAAAAGTTGGTAATATGTACTCTGTATATTATATGACTATGGTATAAAGATTTTGATTCTTTTGGTTCGTTCATTGGACTTTTCGTTTGCCTTGTTCCAACTTGTCATCTTATTCCGCTTATTCTATTCCTTGTTTCCCTTTTCTATTCCATTCCATCATTCTTAGAGAGATAAACCTCTTTGTCCTGATTTTTACACCATCAGTCACTCGTCGTCAAAGTTACATTAGGGAAAGAAAGAAGGACGAGTCTGTGTGTGTGTGTGTGTGTTTGTAACATCTTTCTAAGTAGATGGAAGGCATCTTAGCCGTCGTCGTTCTTCCTCATTACTAACTACACAGTATGCTCACACGTAATACAATAGATGTATTATATATATCTATACATGCTCAAATCACACAGCGAGTCATTTACATTTTTCCGTTTTCCTCATGAAATCGTGAACATAGTCGTTTAGAGTTTGGAGAGAGGCAGAGACATCATGTCCTGGCCTATAGCATATATACGTCATGTTTACTTGCGAGCGAGGCATTTTGAGAATTGGTTATATCTACAAGAAAATAATTTTACAATACCTACCAGTCACCAGTAGGTATTCACTCCACCCTGAAAAAATACAGTTGATTTTGTCAGTATGACTCATTTAAAGCGTTCTTACTCACTTTTTCGTCATGTTTTCCAACGTATAAATTGAAAGCCATTATTATTATGGATACATCATTGTGATGATAATATTTCATTTATGTACAACAAATGTTTGCATACTATGCATGAATAGGTAATGTGTACCTTGCCTAATGGAAATACAACGGATATTCATATATAACATAATGGATAAATACATGTGCACAAGGATAAAAATATGCAGAAAAATGTAAAGTATCCAATTTTGATCAGGTGTCAATGTTATTGCAATTTTGGTATACTTGGATGATTATGATTAATAATAATATTTTTCTTTGTTTTTTCTTTGAAATTTCCAGGCAATAGTCATCGTCACAGACTTCATCATGGAGATGATCACCCTCGACTGTCGAGGGCAAGACGCATGGGGAGAGAAACTGCAGCCTCGCAATACCCCTTTATACCACCTGACAGCCAGGTCACTGTCGGCTATGATGCTTATAAGGTATTAACTATCAACTATGGTTTTCACTTTGTTGATTTTTTAGCAGCTGTAATAATAATAACCGTAATGGTTATGTGCACAAGAAAATTTAATAGCAAATAAGTGAGTTCTAAAAAGGACTTATTAGTTTGCATAACGTACAGGATTTGTGTAAAACTAATAATAATTTCCTCGAGAACTTCAAATAGTATCATATATTATGTGTGTTGTATGTAAAAACGCATAATTTTAAGTCATCCATATTTGCACGAGCATAACTTAAACCCCAAAATAAGTAGGATCATTATTTGGAGCTTAAAACATAGTTTTGGCAATTATGACAACAGTCATAACGCATTATAGTATGTACTGAGGGTTATGCAAGATATTCCGGCCAGTGCATTGTGTCTCGCCCTGCCCAGGTATTGCAGACTATGGACATAAAATGGTGTGGGCATGAAAGGTCAACCGATTCTCTCGAGACGATTTT